>OX463759.1:39550966-39852914 GCA_949824845.1 Rhingia rostrata
TGCCTTGATGGTTGATGTGCTGGAGGTGATGGCAATTGAGATGCGTCAACAAGTTGATCCACACTGTGTCGTCGATGTAGGCCAAGCATATTTGAATGCCGCTATTGTAGAGAGGTTTCCTATATCTGTCTGAGTTCAGATGCCTTGATGGTTGATGTGCTGGAGGTGATGGCAATTGAGATGCGTCAACAAGTTGTTGAGTATGTGTCGACAAACTGGGATAGGTTTTCAATTATTTCAGCAATGCCGACCGAAAACAATTATTTGACGAATGCGCAGTATCTGGCGGACATGAGGTTATCAGGGACACTCGGTACAACATGTGAATTAGCGGTAGCAGGTGAAAATTTCCCGTATCGATTTCAGGTTTTTAGAAGCGGTGTCATTCTTGCGCAGTTTGGAGAGGCCCTAGAAGGTCATGTTAGATTTCTTTTTTCTGGGGAGCTATTTGGAGGGCATTTTGAAGTTTTAATACCTGTCGAAGAGCTTGACGCAATCTTTTTTTCTTTTTATTTTTCCGTGGGTGGAAATCTCGAAAGACACGATGAGTACGTGCCCAAAGTAGGTGTGGGACTTGAACACCACTAAAACCACCACCCTTTTTGTATTTTTTTTATTGCAACTAAGTATGTATCTAGCAATTTTTTTAAACGAGTAATGAATGTTTGGCAGTTAACTTTCCTGTGAGGTTTCCTGCTTTCTCCGCAATTTATTGCGGAATTTGTTCCTAATCTAAGGGCTTAGTTCTTTGAAGACGCCGCAATAAATTTGTTTCGTCAAGAATTTGGAGGACCGTTTTGTTAACGAGTCCCAATAAACGTTTTTTATGTTTGCGTGCAAAATTTTTCGTTTCATCTTTAACCGCGGGAATACAAAGATCGCTGCGTAGATCTTCATTCCTTATATACCACGGCGCATTTACGAATGATCTTAACATTTTGTTTTCAAAAGTTTGAAAAATATTTAGATTCGTTTCACTGGTACAACCCCATAGTTGTATACCATATGTCCAGACCGTCTTTAGCACTTGCTTGCATAATAGTACTAGTTATCAAGGTTAAGCTTCGAATATTTTCCGAGTAACCAGTACAGTTCTGTGTATTTATTTTTAAGTTGTTCGCATTTCTTTTTTGCATGCTACTTCCATTTTAATTTTGCATCGATTGTCATTCCGAGATATTTCGCTTCATTTGCAAAATGGACACGAACCGTATTGAGAAATACTGGCGAATTGTTTGTCCGTTTATACGAAAAATCTACATGAATCGATTTGCTCTCGTTAAGTGCAATCCGCCAGCACTTTGTGCATTCATTAACCTCGTTAAGAGCGTTTTGTGATTTTATATTTGCTTCCTCAATTGTTGTGCCAACTGCTAGTATAGATGTATTGTCAGCAAACGTGGCAACTATTGTATCGTTTGTTAATGGGATATCACGTGTAAATAGGAGGTACAAGAATGTTCCAGGGACGCTAGCTTGGTGTAGTCCTGCCAATATTTCTTTGAAATCCGAATATTCGTTTCCAACTGTCACACGGAAGAGGCTATGCTCAAGATACGACACGAGGATTTTATATAATTTTTCAGGCAGAACTTGTCTGAGCTTGCATTGCAGGCCTCTATGCCAAACTTTGTCAAAAGCTTGCGACACGTCAAGAAATACGGCTGGGCAAATTTTCTTTTTCTCGAACGCTTTCTCAATTACATCGGTAATTCGATGAAGTTGGTCCACAGTCGAATGTTTACTTCTAAACCCAAATTGATGGTCAGGTAAAAGGCGTTTCTGATCAATAAGGGTATGTAAACGACCGAGTAATATCCTTTCAAAAACTTTTGAAATTTTTTTTATAATTAGCACACGCTAAAGGGATTACCCTTATAGTATTTGGACACAGCGCGGGTATTAAGGAAATTGGAGAAGAAAAGAGGAGATACCTATGTGCATTGGTTTTAAATTCTGTAAATTGTAATGGGGAGGAATGACCGAGTTTGGTAAAGCATTCCACATTCGTTTTGTTCGGTTAAGGAATGAATCTCTATATGTCATAGTACGTCCGAAGGTAGGCTTGAGGGTGAATTGATTAGCATTCATGGCATGGCGAGTACCACGGTTGAATGTTTGAAGGGGTGCAATGCTGCTGGCTATTTCGATTGAGCATTTCCTGTTAAAATAGCGGTAAGAAAGTGTGAGGCAGGAAATATTCCTACGATGTTCAAGCGAGACTATAGAGTTCGCTATGGTTTGATCTCCTATCAGTTTTATCGCACGCTTTTGTATCCTATCCAGTAGGTGCAATGATGTTTTTGCTGCACCGGACCAGATGTGGGCGTTGAACTCAGGTTTGGGGCGTATATATGCTTTATATATTAAGGCCAGATCAGAGGGGTGAAATATCGATTAAGGAAACCTAGACATTTCGCTGTATTTTTAGTGGTTTCGAATACGTGGTCGTTCCAACGAAGGTCGTTACTACCACATATACCGAGCATGGAAAGTATTTCGGTTTCGACGATGCAGGTGTCATTCATTGATAATGGCTGTAAAGTTTGGTTTCGCTTGGATGACAGAAGACAGCAATGTGTTTTGGAAGCGTTAAATTCCACTCTATTCGATTTACCCCTTTTAATTATGATGTCTAGATCGGAATTTAATGAGCTTAACATATTTTATCGTTTATGTTCCACGTCAGAAGATTAGGGGCGTGGATAAGAGAATGAATATTAATAGCTGAGAGTACTGTCATCAGCAAAGGAATGGATTGGATTAGAAGTTACAGACAAGAGCTCATTAATAAAAATAAGAAAGAGTGTCGGTGACAGAACAGAGCCCTGGGGAACACCAGCATTTATTTCGTGAGAAGCAGACTTGAAACCGTCCAAAGCAACTGAATTGAACGTTTCGAGAGATAGTTTCTAATCCATAGAAGAAGAGTTTCATCGATTCCAAAAGCACGCATTTTCGACAAAAGGGCTTGATGCCAAACCCTGTCAAATGCTTTTGAAATATCAAGTGCAACGATCTTGTTTACTCCCCGAGTTGAATAGATTGGTTCCACTTTTCGGTGAGATATGTCATCAAATCACCAGTGGACCTGTTGCAACGAAACCGTATTGACGGTCTTTAAGAAGTTTTCGTGATTCAGGATATTTCATAAGCAATTGGTCGGTAGTTGGAGAGAGAAGAGGATTCGCCTTTTTTTTAAACGGACTGGAAAAATGCTGTTTTCCATCTACTAGGGAAGAGTCCTGATGAATAGGACAGATAGGAAAGCTTACGCAGTGGTTTTGCCAGCGTGGAAGAACACCTCTTCAGAATTATGGGAGAGATACCATCTGGACCAGACGATTTGTAAATGTTAAGATCTAATAATACTCTTGCGACTGCACGAGTACGGAAGTGGATTGGTCCCATAGAATGTTCTACGTTCTCAAGTACAGGAGGAGACTGGGCACAATCTGGTAACGTGGAACTTGCTGCAAAATGGGCAGCAAGCAGATTGGCTTTGTCTATAGTGGTGACAGCTAGAATGAAACATGCTGCAAAGGTTAACAATAGTAGCAAGTGGGTAAAGGTCCAGAGAAAACAAAACTCTAAGCGAAATCAGGAACTGGTTGGGACAGGTTGTAGCTCTCTCAATGCATTAACTCCTTCTAAATGGCTGCATGCTACGAAGTTGAAGGTGAATACTCTGCCGGATGATATTATCAATCACATATTAGCCCAATCTAATATACCCTTTAATGCCTTTAAGTGTTTCAAATTATTAAAAAAAGACATTTCCCCATCCGATATCAAATACATTAATTTCAAATTAAGTGTTCCATCAGATTGTTATGACCAACTTATGAGTGATGCTTCGTTATGGCCTTGGGGTGTTAAAGTAAAGCCATTTAAAAATCATCCAAAAAAACGACAGAGCTCCCAAATCAGTCAATCTTACATAACATCATTTGCTTGCCGAAGACATCATCAAGTAGTTTTGAAAATGTATCTTTCTATTATCAAAATGTTGGTGGGCTAAGGACCAGATTAGATCATATTTATGTATCGTTTTCTTCATATACGTATGATATTATTATCCTAACTGAAACTTGGTTAACAGATAATCATTTAAGTGTTGAATGTTTTCCCAATTATTACACTGTTTTTAGAAAAGACAGATCTACACAAATGACAGGGATGGAAAGAGGTGGAGGAGTATTGGTTGCAATTCGTGCTTCACTGGCATGTAGTTTGATTGGCTTGGAATCAAACTCTTCTAACTCGGACCTAGACATTGACCAACTTATAGTATGTGTTAAACTCTTCTAACTCGGACCTAGACATTGACCAATTTATAGTATGTGTTAAAATAGGTCAATCAGAATTATTCGTTTCTGCTAGTTATATTCCACCTAGGAGTAATTTAAATTTGTATAGCGCTCATTTAAATAATTTAAAGTCTATATTAGATAATCTGAAAAGTTCGCAACATATTCTATTGACGGGTGACTTCAATCTTTGTAACATTGAATGGACGTTGGACTTGGAAGACAGGTGTTTGGTTCCTTTTAATGTTTCAACGGAAATAGAATCCTTTGTTATAGATTTTTTGGGTCAATATAATTTAATTCAAGTAAATTCTCTACGAAATAATATTAACCGGATACTTGATCTGATTTTTGTGGACATTGAGTATAACATTTGTCTTGATAAGTCAAACTTCCCGGTTATTAAAAACTCAATTGATCATATTGCAATTGATGGCAACATCTACCTTTATCATTATATAAAGAAATTAATATCCAATCACAAGACTATATATGATTTTCGAAAAGCTGACTATGATGCAATGGTTGATTATTTGTTGTCTTTTTCGTGACAAAATATTCTGAGTTCTTTGAGTTTGGAAAACACTTACTCCGTTTTATCTAGCATTTTAAAAGGTGCAATTGAATTATTTGTACCTGTAAAACGTTTAAAAAATAACAATAGTCCGGCCTGGTTTAACAAAAGTTTGAATAATCTCAAAAACAAGAAAAATAAAGCATTCAAACTTTATAAAATCGACAAAGAGTATCTAGATCTGCGCATAAATTACTTAAATCGCCAACGTGAGTTCGATGTTTTGAATAAATTTATGTATCGAAATTATTTGCTATTAATTGAGAGCGATTTAAAATCACACAGTAAATATTTTTGGAATTTCATAAACTCAAAGCGTAAGTCAAATGGAATACCAAGTTGCATGAAGTACCTTGACTCAACGACTAGTGAGGTGCCACAAATCTGCAACTTATTCGCGAACTATTTCCAATCGGTGTATTCATTGGACGCTCCCTCCATACAAGAAATGCCCTCTGTTAGTAGAGTTGTCGACATCGGTTCGATTTTTCTCAGTCCATTGGATATAGAAGATGCTTTATCAGCATTGGCTGCTAGTAAAGGAGTAGGACCCGACGGAATTCCTGCTGTTCTTTTAAAGAAGTGTGCAATTGCGATAGTTGAGCCACTTTCATTAATTTCAACCTTTCTCTTGTAGAAGGCAAATTTTTGGATGGTTGGAAAATTTCGTTTTTGTCTCCCATTTTTAAATCCGTGCCAAAGCACGAAATAACAAACTACAGGCCAATATGTAAGATTTCAGCTCTACCAAAAGTATTTGAGAAAATAGTTTGTAATAAATTATCACAATTGGTTCAGAACTACATATCAGTGTCTCAACATGGTTTTATGTCAGGCAAATCAACGGCAACAAACCTAGCGTTATTGACTAACGCCATCATATCAAACATGCTATTATTTTTACTGATTTTGCGAAAGCATTTGACAGAATAAATCATAAAGTTCTACTTAGTAAATTATTCTCTTTTGGTATCCATTCTTCTTTACTAAAGTTGTTGGAATTATATTTGACGGGTAGAGTCCAAATAGTAAAAATTGACTATTCGCTCTCAAATAACATTTCAGTTCCGTCAGGGGTCCCACAAGGAAGTCATCTAGGACCATTATTATTTTTGTTATTTGTCAATGACATACCCGGTATGTTTATTGATTCGACTTGCCTTCTATTTGCCGATGATCTCAAACTCTATCGTAAGATACGATGTGAATCGGATTGTTGTCTTCTCTTAAAAGATCTGACGAGACTTGATCATTGGTGCAAACGGAATCTGCTTCATCTTAACATTTCAAAATGTCAAGTTTTGTCATGTTTCAGGAATCAAAATCCAATTTTCTTTGATTATAATATCAATGACATTAATCTTGAGCGAGTAAGAAGGAAGAAAAATTTAGGGGTTATATTAGACACAACGCTGTCATTCTTACCACACTACGACTATATTATTAATAAAGCTAACCAAATGCTTGGTTTTATTAAAAGAAACACTAGAGAATTCTCGGATCCTTATACTCTAAAGTCATTATATATTTCTCTAGTAAGATCCGTTCTGGAGTATTGTAGCATAGTTTGGAATCCTTACTACAATAATTCAATGGAAAGAATTGAGAAAGTACAAAGAAAATTTACTAGATATGCGTTCTTCAAGTTAAATTGGAGAATTCCAAGGCCATCCTATAACAGTAGGTGTTTATTATTTGGAATGCAATCTCTAAAAAATCGCAGGGTATACTTTTCCGTAATGTTTATAAGAGATATTATAACATATCATTTAAAGTGTCCCCCGTTGCTAGCATTAGTGAGTGAAGGCAATGCACCATCAAGGACTACACGTTGTCGATTTTTAATTTATGAACAGTTTCATCGTAGCAATTATGGAGAGAAGCAAATTTGATTTGTAATTCAGTTGATTTTTATTCGAATCTTTCTAGAGATATCTTTAAATCTATGGTATTAAATAATATTTCAACATTATGTTCTAATAGTGCTTAATTATATTTAATTTAATGAAAATCAATGTAACATATATTTAGTTTGTAATGTAATATATGAATGCATATACATAGGTACCCACCAGCAGTTATATTATGTATTTATTCTTAGTCTAATAGATTGTATTCTAATTGATGAAATAAATAAATAAATAAATAAATGTAAATGAGCGTTGGGATGGAAGATGAGGTCGAAATCTTAATGTTTTTGACAAACGACCAAAAGTTTTGACTACCTTTGTGACATAGTAGAATTTGTTGCCTCCGCTTTTGGTCGTGGGAGACACGCTTGATGTGGGCATTACAATCCTGTTTGGCTCGTTTGAACTTAAATCGGTTTTCCTCCGTACGATTTGTTTCATATAACCGAAAGCACAACTCTTTCAACCTAACAGCCTCTTTGCAACTCGAGGCATACCACCCGTTTGCCTTAGGTTTGATACTCTTTACGCGGTGAGGAATAAAGGATTTCATACCCAGGAGAATGGTGTTCGCTATCGCATCAGTAGTAGCATCCACGTCATTATCGAGGAAGCATAATGACCAGTTAAAATTCTTAAAGAAACCGTTAAGAGCTTCCCAGTTGGCTTTCTCGTATTGCCATACGGTTCTTTTTGGAATTTGTTCTTCAACTACGTGTTTGGAGTACGAGAAATTAGCCGATGCGATACAGTTGTCTGAAGATCCTAAAGGTGATAGCACATTGAAAGTGTATTTATTAGGATGAGAGGTCAGAAGCAAGTCCAGACTGTTAGCGGCTTGACTGTGAATGTCTGGAACTCGCGTTGGCTCATTTACAAGCTGGGTTAAGTTGTTTACTTCAGCAAAGATCCTCACATACCTTCCTTCGGGTGTTGACTGTCCAGAATGTCGAAGCCACGATGAATTTTGTACATTGAAATCGCCCGCAATGACAATTTCAGTGTGAAGATACAGGGATACAATTCTTGTGGTGGAGTCAGACAGCTCATCAGACTCATTAAGAGTCGAGTTGCTGTCCATATTTGGGCTTCTATAATTAAAACAGTAGTTGATTATTTGCCTACGGACATGGAATTTCAGCCATATAAAATTAAATCGACGACACAGTGTGGATGTAGGCCAAGCATATTTGAATGCCGCTATTGTAGAGAGGTTTCCTATATCTGTCTGAGTTCAGATGCCTTGATGGTTGATGTGCTGGAGGTGATGGCAATTGAGATGCGTCAACAAGTTGTTGAGTATGTGTCGACAAACTGGGATAGGTTTTCAATTATTTCAGCAATGCCGACCGAAAACAATTATTTGACGAATGCGCAGTATCTGGCGGACATGAGGTTATCAGGGACACTCGGTACAACATGTGAATTAGCGGTAGCGGGTGAAAATTTCCCGTATCGATTTCAGGTTTTTAGAAGCGGTGTCATTCTTGCGCAGTTTGGAGAGGCCCTAGAAGGTCATGTTAGATTTCTTTTTTCTGGGGAGCTATTTGGAGGGCATTTCGAAGTTTTAATACCTGTCGAAGAGCTTGACGCAATCTTTTTTTCTTTTTATTTTTCCGTGGGTGGAAATTTCGAAAGACACGATGAGTACGTGCCCAAAGTAGGTGTGGGACTTGAACACCACTAAAACCACCACCCTTTTTGTATTTTTTTTATTGCAACTAAGTATGTATCTAGCAATTTTTTTAAACGAGTAATGAATGTTTGGCAGTTAACTTTCCTGTGAGGTTTCCTGCTTTCTCCGCAATTTATTGCGGAATTTGTTCCTAATCTAAGGGCTTAGTTCTTTGAAGACGCCGCAATAAATTTGTTTCGTCAAGAATTTGGAGGACCGTTTTGTTAACGAGTCCCAATAAACGTTTTTTATGTTTGCGTGCAAAATTTTTCGTTTCATCTTTAACCGCGGGAATACAAAGATCGCTGCGTAGATCTTCATTCCTTATATACCACGGCGCATTTACGAATGATCTTAACATTTTGTTTTCAAAAGTTTGAAAAATATTTAGATTCGTTTCACTGGTACAACCCCATAGTTGTATACCATATGTCCAGACCGTCTTTAGCACTTGCTTGCATAATAGTACTAGTTATCAAGGTTAAGCTTCGAATATTTTCCGAGTAACCAGTACAGTTCTGTGTATTTATTTTTAAGTTGTTCGCATTTCTTTTTTGCATGCTACTTCCATTTTAATTTTGCATCGATTGTCATTCCGAGATATTTCGCTTCATTTGCAAAATGGACACGAACAGTATTGAGAAATACTGGCGAATTGTTTGTCCGTTTATACGAAAAATCTACATGAATCGATTTGCTCTCGTTAAGTGCAATCCGCCAGCACTTTGTGCATTCATTAACCTCGTTAAGAGCGTTTTGTGATTTTATATTTGCTTCCTCAATTGTTGTGCCAACTGCTAGTATAGATGTATCGTCAGCAAACGTGGCAACTATTGTATCGTTTGTTAATGGGATATCACGTGTAAATAGGAGGTACAAGAATGTTCCAGGGACGCTAGCTTGGTGTAGTCCTACCAATATTTCTTTGAAATCCGAATATTCGTTTCCAACTGTCACACGGAAGAGGCTATGCTCAAGATACGACACGAGGATTTTATATAATTTTTCAGGCAGAACTTGTCTGAGCTTGCATTGCAGGCCTCTATGCCAAACTTTGTCAAAAGCTTGCGACACGTCAAGAAATACGGCTGGGCAAATTTTCTTTTTCTCGAACGCTTTCTCAATTACATCGGTAATTCGATGAAGTTGGTCCACAGTCGAATGTTTACTTCTAAACCCAAATTGATGGTCAGGTAAAAGGCGTTTCTGATCAATAAGGGTATGTAAACGACCGAGTAATATCCTTTCAAAAACTTTTGAAATTTTTTTTATAATTAGCACACGCTAAAGGGATTACCCTTATAGTATTTGGACACAGCGCGGGTATTAAGGAAATTGGAGAAGAAAAGAGGAGATACCTATGTGCATTGGTTTTAAATTCTGTAAATTGTAATGGGGAGGAATGACCGAGTTTGGTAAAGCATTCCACATTCGTTTTGTTCGGTTAAGGAATGAATCTCTATATGTCATAGTACGTCCGAAGGTAGGCTTGAGGGTGAATTGATTAGCATTCATGGCATGGCGAGTACCACGGTTGAATGTTTGAAGGGGTGCAATGCTGCTGGCTATTTCGATTGAGCATTTCCTGTTAAAATAGCGGTAAGAAAGTGTGAGGCAGGAAATATTCCTACGATGTTCAAGCGAGACTATAGAGTTCGCTATGGTTTGATCTCCTATCAGTTTTATCGCACGCTTTTGTATCCTATCCAGTAGGTGCAATGATGTTTTTGCTGCACCGGACCAGATGTGGGCGTTGAACTCAGGTTTGGGGCGTATATATGCTTTATATATTAAGGCCAGATCAGAGGGGTGAAATATCGATTAAGGAAACCTAGACATTTCGCTGTATTTTTAGTGGTTTCGAATACGTGGTTGTTCCAACGAAGGTCGTTACTACCACATATACCGAGCATGGAAAGTTTTTCGGTTTCGACGATGCAGGTGTCATTCATTGATAATGGCTGTAAAGTTTGGTTTCGCTTGGATGACAGAAGACAGCAATGTGTTTTGGAAGCGTTAAATTCCACTCTATTCGATTTACCCCTTTTAATTATGATGTCTAGATCGGAATTTAATGAGCTTAACATATTTTATCGTTTATGTTCCACGTCAGAAGATTAGAGGCGTGGATAAGAGAATGAATATTAATAGCTGAGAGTACTGTCATCAGCAAAGGAATGGATTGGATTAGAAGTTACAGACAAGAGCTCATTAATAAAAATAAGAAAGAGTGTCGGTGACAGAACAGAGCCCTGGGGAACACCAGCATTTATTTCGTGAGAAGCAGACTTGAAACCGTCCAAAGCAACTGAATTGAACGTTTCGAGAGATAGTTTCTAATCCATAGAAGAAGAGTTTCATCGATTCCAAAAGCACGCATTTTCGACAAAAGGGCTTGATGCCAAACCCTGTCAAATGCTTTTGAAATATCAAGTGCAACGATCTTGTTTACTCCCCCGAGTTGAATAGATTGGTTCCACTTTTCGGTGAGATATGTCATCAAATCACCAGTGGACCTGTTGCAACGAAACCGTATTGACGGTCTTTAAGAAGTTTTCGTGATTCAGGATATTTCATAAGCAATTGGTCGGTAGTTGGAGAGAGAAGAGGATTCGCCTTTTTTTTAAACGGACTGGAAAAATGCTGTTTTCCATCTACTAGGGAAGAGTCCTGATGAATAGGACAGATAGGAAAGCTTACGCAGTGGTTTTGCCAGCGTGGAAGAACACCTCTTCAGAATTATGGGAGAGATACCATCTGGACCAGACGATTTGTAAATGTTAAGATCTAATAATACTCTTGCGACTGCACGAGTACGGAAGTGGATTGGTCCCATAGAATGTTCTACGTTCTCAAGTACAGGAGGAGACTGGGCACAATCTGGTAACGTGGAACTTGCTGCAAAATGGGCAGCAAGCAGATTGGCTTTGTCTATAGTGGTGACAGCTGGAATGAAACATGCTGCAAAGGTTAACAATAGTAGCAAGTGGGTAAAGGTCCAGAGAAAACAAAACTCTAAGCGAAATCAGGAACTGGTTGGGACAGGTTGTAGCTCTCTCAATGCATTAACTCCTTCTAAATGGCTGCATGCTACGAAGTTGAAGGTGAATACTCTGCCGGATGATATTATCAATCACATATTAGCCCAATCTAATATACCCTTTAATGCCTTTAAGTGTTTCAAATTATTAAAAAAAGACATTTCCCCATCCGATATCAAATACATTAATTTCAAATTAAGTGTTCCATCAGATTGTTATGACCAACTTATGAGTGATGCTTCGTTATGGCCTTGGGGTGTTAAAGTAAAGCCATTTAAAAATCATCCAAAAAAACGACAGAGCTCCCAAATCAGTCAATCTTACATAACATCATTTGCTTGCCGAAGACATCATCAAGTAGTTTTGAAAATGTATCTTTCTATTATCAAAATGTTGGTGGGCTAAGGACCAGATTAGATCATATTTATGTATCGTTTTCTTCATATACGTATGATATTATTATCCTAACTGAAACTTGGTTAACAGATAATCATTTAAGTGTTGAATGTTTTCCCAATTATTACACTGTTTTTAGAAAAGACAGATCTACACAAATGACAGGGATGGAAAGAGGTGGAGGAGTATTGGTTGCAATTCGTGCTTCACTGGCATGTAGTTTGATTGGCTTGGAATCAAACTCTTCTAACTCGGACCTAGACATTGACCAACTTATAGTATGTGTTAAACTCTTCTAACTCGGACCTAGACATTGACCAATTTATAGTATGTGTTAAAATAGGTCAATCAGAATTATTCGTTTCTGCTAGTTATATTCCACCTAGGAGTAATTTAAATTTGTATAGCGCTCATTTAAATAATTTAAAGTCTATATTAGATAATCTGAAAAGTTCGCAACATATTCTATTGACGGGTGACTTCAATCTTTGTAACATTGAATGGACGTTGGACTTGGAAGACAGGTGTTTGGTTCCTTTTAATGTTTCAACGGAAATAGAATCCTTTGTTATAGATTTTTTGGGTCAATATAATTTAATTCAAGTAAATTCTCTACGAAATAATATTAACCGGATACTTGATCTGATTTTTGTGGACATTGAGTATAACATTTGTCTTGATAAGTCAAACTTCCCGGTTATTAAAAACTCAATTGATCATATTGCAATTGATGGCAACATCTACCTTTATCATTATATAAAGAAATTAATATCCAATCACAAGACTATATATGATTTTCGAAAAGCTGACTATGATGCAATGGTTGATTATTTGTTGTCTTTTTCGTGACAAAATATTCTGAGTTCTTTGAGTTTGGAAAACACTTACTCCGTTTTATCTAGCATTTTAAAAGGTGCAATTGAATTATTTGTACCTGTAAAACGTTTAAAAAATAACAATAGTCCGGCCTGGTTTAACAAAAGTTTGAATAATCTCAAAAACAAGAAAAATAAAGCATTCAAACTTTATAAAATCGACAAAGAGTATCTAGATCTGCGCATAAATTACTTAAATCGCCAACGTGAGTTCGATGTTTTGAATAAATTTATGTATCGAAATTATTTGCTATTAATTGAGAGCGATTTAAAATCACACAGTAAATATTTTTGGAATTTCATAAACTCAAAGCGTAAGTCAAATGGAATACCAAGTTGCATGAAGTACCTTGACTCAACGACTAGTGAGGTGCCACAAATCTGCAACTTATTCGCGAACTATTTCCAATCGGTGTATTCATTGGACGCTCCCTCCATACAAGAAATGCCCTCTGTTAGTAGAGTTGTCGACATCGGTTCGATTTTTCTCAGTCCATTGGATATAGAAGATGCTTTATCAGCATTGGCTGCTAGTAAAGGAGTAGGACCCGACGGAATTCCTGCTGTTCTTTTAAAGAAGTGTGCAATTGCGATAGTTGAGCCACTTTCATTAATTTCAACCTTTCTCTTGTAGAAGGCAAATTTTTGGATGGTTGGAAAATTTCGTTTTTGTCTCCCATTTTGAAATCCGTGCCAAAGCACGAAATAACAAACTACAGGCCAATATGTAAGATTTCAGCTCTACCAAAAGTATTTGAGAAAATAGTTTGTAATAAATTATCACAATTGGTTCAGAACTACATATCAGTGTCTCAACATGGTTTTATGTCAGGCAAATCAACGGCAACAAACCTAGCGTTATTGACTAACGCCATCATATCAAACATGATATTATTTTTACTGATTTTGCGAAAGCATTTGACAGAATAAATCATAAAGTTCTACTTAGTAAATTATTCTCTTTTGGTATCCATTCTTCTTTACTAAAGTTGTTGGAATTATATTTGACGGGTAGAGTCCAAATAGTAAAAATTGACTATTCGCTCTCAAATAACATTTCAGTTCCGTCAGGGGTCCCACAAGGAAGTCATCTAGGACCATTATTATTTTTGTTATTTGTCAATGACATACCCGGTATGTTTATTGATTCGACTTGCCTTCTATTTGCCGATGATCTCAAACTCTATCGTAAGATACGATGTGAATCGGATTGTTGTCTTCTCTTAAAAGATCTGACGAGACTTGATCATTGGTGCAAACGGAATCTGCTTCATCTTAACATTTCAAAATGTCAAGTTTTGTCATGTTTCAGGAATCAAAATCCAATTTTCTTTGATTATAATATCAATGACATTAATCTTGAGCGAGTAAGAAGGAAGAAAAATTTAGGGGTTATATTAGACACAACGCTGTCATTCTTACCACACTACGACTATATTATTAATAAAGCTAACCAAATGCTTGGTTTTATTAAAAGAAACACTAGAGAATTCTCGGATCCTTATACTCTAAAGTCATTATATATTTCTCTAGTAAGATCCGTTCTGGAGTATTGTAGCATAGTTTGGAATCCTTACTACAATAATTCAATGGAAAGAATTGAGAAAGTACAAAGAAAATTTACTAGATATGCGTTCTTCAAGTTAAATTGGAGAATTCCAAGGTCATCCTATAACAGTAGGTGTTTATTATTTGGAATGCAATCTCTAAAAAATCGCAGGGTATACTTTTCCGTAATGTTTATAAGAGATATTATAACATATCATTTAAAGTGTCCCCCGTTGCTAGCATTAGTGAGTGAAGGCAATGCACCATCAAGGACTACACGTTGTCGATTTTTAATTTATGAACAGCAATTATGGAGAGAAGCAAATTTGATTTGTAATTCAGTTGATTTTTATTCGAATCTTTCTAGAGATATCTTTAAATCTATGGTATTAAATAATATTTCAACATTATGTTCTAATAGTGCTTAATTATATTTAATTTAATGAAAATCAATGTAACATATATTTAGTTTGTAATGTAATATATGAATGCATATACATAGGTACCCACCAGCAGTTATATTATGTATTTATTCTTAGTCTAATAGATTGTATTCTAATTGATGAAATAAATAAATAAATAAATAAATGTAAATGAGCGTTGGGATGGAAGATGAGGTCGAAATCTTAATGTTTTTGACAAACGACCAAAAGTTTTGACTACCTTTGTGACATAGTAGAATTTGTTGCCTCCGCTTTTGGTCGTGGGAGACACGCTTGATGTGGGCATTACAATCCTGTTTGGCTCGTTTGAACTTAAATCGGTTTTCCTCAGTACGATTTGTTTCATATAACCGAAAGCACAACTCTTTCAACCTAACAGCCTCTTTGCAACTCGAGGCATACCACCCGTTTGCCTTAGGTTTGATACTCTTTACGCGGTGAGGAATAAAGGATTTCATACCCAGGAGAATGGTGTTCGCTATCGCATCAGCAGTAGCATCCACGTCATTATCGAGGAAGCATAATGACCAGTTAAAATTCTTAAAGAAACCGTTAAGAGCTTCCCAGTTGGCTTTCTCGTATTGCCATACGGTTCTTTTTGGAATTTGTTCTTCAACTACGTGTTTGGAGTACGAGAAATTAGCCGATGCGATACAGTTGTCTGAAGATCCTAAAGGTGATAGCACATTGAAAGTGTATTTATTAGGATGAGAGGTCAGAAGCAAGTCCAGACTGTTAGCGGCTTGACTGTGAATGTCTGGAACTCGCGTTGGCTCATTTACAAGCTGGGTTAAGTTGTTTACTTCAGCAAAGATCCTCACATACCTTCCTTCGGGTGTTGACTGTCCAGAATGTCGAAGCCACGATGAATTTTGTACATTGAAATCGCCCGCAATGACAATTTCAGTGTGAAGATACAGGGATACAATTCTTGTGGTGGAGTCAGACAGCTCATCAGACTCATTAAGAGTCGAGTTGCTGTCCATATTTGGGCTTCTATAATTAAAACAGTAGTTGATTATTTGCCTACGGACATGGAATTTCAGCCATATAAAATTAAATCGACGACACAGTGTGGATGTAGGCCAAGCATATTTGAATGCCGCTATTGTAGAGAGGTTTCCTATATCTGTCTGAGTTCAGATGCCTTGATGGTTGATGTGCTGGAGGTGATGGCAATTGAGATGCGTCAACAAGTTGATCCACACTGTGTCGTCGATGTAGGCCAAGCATATTTGAATGCCGCTATTGTAGAGAGGTTTCCTATATCTGTCTGAGTTCAGATGCCTTGATGGTTGATGTGCTGGAGGTGATGGCAATTGAGATGCGTCAACAAGTTGTTGAGTATGTGTCGACAAACTGGGATAGGTTTTCAATTATTTCAGCAATGCCGACCGAAAACAATTATTTGACGAATGCGCAGTATCTGGCGGACATGAGGTTATCAGGGACACTCGGTACAACATGTGAATTAGCGGTAGCAGGTGAAAATTTCCCGTATCGATTTCAGGTTTTTAGAAGCGGTGTCATTCTTGCGCAGTTTGGAGAGGCCCTAGAAGGTCATGTTAGATTTCTTTTTTCTGGGGAGCTATTTGGAGGGCATTTTGAAGTTTTAATACCTGTCGAAGAGCTTGACGCAATCTTTTTTTCTTTTTATTTTTCCGTGGGTGGAAATCTCGAAAGACACGATGAGTACGTGCCCAAAGTAGGTGTGGGACTTGAACACCACTAAAACCACCACCCTTTTTGTATTTTTTTTATTGCAACTAAGTATGTATCTAGCAATTTTTTTAAACGAGTAATGAATGTTTGGCAGTTAACTTTCCTGTGAGGTTTCCTGCTTTCTCCGCAATTTATTGCGGAATTTGTTCCTAATCTAAGGGCTTAGTTCTTTGAAGACGCCGCAATAAATTTGTTTCGTCAAGAATTTGGAGGACCGTTTTGTTAACGAGTCCCAATAAACGTTTTTTATGTTTGCGTGCAAAATTTTTCGTTTCATCTTTAACCGCGGGAATACAAAGATCGCTGCGTAGATCTTCATTCCTTATATTTACGAATGATCTTAACATTTTGTTTTCAAAAGTTTGAAAAATATTTAGATTCGTTTCACTGGTACAACCCCATAGTTGTATACCATATGTCCAGACCGTCTTTAGCACTTGCTTGCATAATAGTACTAGTTATCAAGGTTAAGCTTCGAATATTTTCCGAGTAACCAGTACAGTTCTGTGTATTTATTTTTAAGTTGTTCGCATTTCTTTTTTGCATGCTACTTCCATTTTAATTTTGCATCGATTGTCATTCCGAGATATTTCGCTTCATTTGCAAAATGGACACGAACCGTATTGAGAAATACTGGCGAATTGTTTGTCCGTTTATACGAAAAATCTACATGAATCGATTTGCTCTCGTTAAGTGCAATCCGCCAGCACTTTGTGCATTCATTAACCTCGTTAAGAGCGTTTTGTGATTTTATATTTGCTTCCTCAATTGTTGTGCCAACTGCTAGTATAGATGTATCGTCAGCAAACGTGGCAACTATTGTATCGTTTGTTAATGGGATATCACGTGTAAATAGGAGGTACAAGAATGTTCCAGGGACGCTAGCTTGGTGTAGTCCTGCCAATATTTCTTTGAAATCCGAATATTCGTTTCCAACTGTCACACGGAAGAGGCTATGCTCAAGATACGACACGAGGATTTTATATAATTTTTCAGGCAGAACTTGTCTGAGCTTGCATTGCAGGCCTCTATGCCAAACTTTGTCAAAAGCTTGCGACACGTCAAGAAATACGGCTGGGCAAATTTTCTTTTTCTCGAACGCTTTCTCAATTACATCGGTAATTCGATGAAGTTGGTCCACAGTCGAATGTTTACTTCTAAACCCAAATTGATGGTCAGGTAAAAGGCGTTTCTGATCAATAAGGGTATGTAAACGACCGAGTAATATCCTTTCAAAAACTTTTGAAATTTTTTTTATAATTAGCACACGCTAAAGGGATTACCCTTATAGTATTTGGACACAGCGCGGGTATTAAGGAAATTGGAGAAGAAAAGAGGAGATACCTATGTGCATTGGTTTTAAATTCTGTAAATTGTAATGGGGAGGAATGACCGAGTTTGGTAAAGCATTCCACATTCGTTTTGTTCGGTTAAGGAATGAATCTCTATATGTCATAGTACGTCCGAAGGTAGGCTTGAGGGTGAATTGATTAGCATTCATGGCATGGCGAGTACCACGGTTGAATGTTTGAAGGGGTGCAATGCTGCTGGCTATTTCGATTGAGCATTTCCTGTTAAAATAGCGGTAAGAAAGTGTGAGGCAGGAAATATTCCTACGATGTTCAAGCGAGACTATAGAGTTCGCTATGGTTTGATCTCCTATCAGTTTTATCGCACGCTTTTGTATCCTATCCAGTAGGTGCAATGATGTTTTTGCTGCACCGGACCAGATGTGGGCGTTGAACTCAGGTTTGGGGCGTATATATGCTTTATATATTAAGGCCAGATCAGAGGGGTGAAATATCGATTAAGGAAACCTAGACATTTCGCTGTATTTTTAGTGGTTTCGAATACGTGGTCGTTCCAACGAAGGTCGTTACTACCACATATACCGAGCATGGAAAGTTTTTCGGTTTCGACGATGCAGGTGTCATTCATTGATAATGGCTGTAAAGTTTGGTTTCGCTTGGATGACAGAAGACAGCAATGTGTTTTGGAAGCGTTAAATTCCACTCTATTCGATTTACCCCTTTTAATTATGATGTCTAGATCGGAATTTAATGAGCTTAACATATTTTATCGTTTATGTTCCACGTCAGAAGATTAGGGGCGTGGATAAGAGAATGAATATTAATAGCTGCGAGTACTGTCATCAGCAAAGGAATGGATTGGATTAGAAGTTACAGACAAGAGCTCATTAATAAAAATAAGAAAGAGTGTCGGTGACAGAACAGAGCCCTGGGGAACACCAGCATTTATTTCGTGAGAAGCAGACTTGAAACCGTCCAAAGCAACTGAATTGAACGTTTCGAGAGATAGTTTCTAATCCATAGAAGAAGAGTTTCATCGATTCCAAAAGCACGCATTTTCGACAAAAGGGCTTGATGCCAAACCCTGTCAAATGCTTTAGAAATATCAAGTGCAACGATCTTGTTTACTCCCCCGAGTTGAATAGATTGGTTCCACTTTTCGGTGAGA
This sequence comes from Rhingia rostrata, assembly GCA_949824845.1. Taxonomy (NCBI): domain Eukaryota; kingdom Metazoa; phylum Arthropoda; class Insecta; order Diptera; family Syrphidae; genus Rhingia; species Rhingia rostrata. The sequence goes on from OX463759.1 coordinate 39,569,939, forward strand.
TATGTCATCAAATCACCAGTGGACCTGTTGCAACGAAACCGTATTGACGGTCTTTAAGAAGTTTTCGTGATTCAGGATATTTCATAAGCAATTGGTCGGTAGTTGGAGAGAGAAGAGGATTCGCCTTTTTTTTAAACGGACTGGAAAAATGCTGTTTTCCATCTACTAGGGAAGAGTCCTGATGAATAGGACAGATAGGAAAGCTTACGCAGTGGTTTTGCCAGCGTGGAAGAACACCTCTTCAGAATTATGGGAGAGATACCATCTGGACCAGACGATTTGTAAATGTTAAGATCTAATAATACTCTTGCGACTGCACGAGTACGGAAGTGGATTGGTCCCATAGAATGTTCTACGTTCTCAAGTACAGGAGGAGACTGGGCACAATCTGGTAACGTGGAACTTGCTGCAAAATGGGCAGCAAGCAGATTGGCTTTGTCTATAGTGGTGACAGCTGGAATGAAACATGCTGCAAAGGTTAACAATAGTAGCAAGTGGGTAAAGGTCCAGAGAAAACAAAACTCTAAGCGAAATCAGGAACTGGTTGGGACAGGTTGTAGCTCTCTCAATGCATTAACTCCTTCTAAATGGCTGCATGCTACGAAGTTGAAGGTGAATACTCTGCCGGATGATATTATCAATCACATATTAGCCCAATCTAATATACCCTTTAATGCCTTTAAGTGTTTCAAATTATTAAAAAAAGACATTTCCCCATCCGATATCAAATACATTAATTTCAAATTAAGTGTTCCATCAGATTGTTATGACCAACTTATGAGTGATGCTTCGTTATGGCCTTGGGGTGTTAAAGTAAAGCCATTTAAAAATCATCCAAAAAAACGACAGAGCTCCCAAATCAGTCAATCTTACATAACATCATTTGCTTGCCGAAGACATCATCAAGTAGTTTTGAAAATGTATCTTTCTATTATCAAAATGTTGGTGGGCTAAGGACCAGATTAGATCATATTTATGTATCGTTTTCTTCATATACGTATGATATTATTATCCTAACTGAAACTTGGTTAACAGATAATCATTTAAGTGTTGAATGTTTTCCCAATTATTACACTGTTTTTAGAAAAGACAGATCTACACAAATGACAGGGATGGAAAGAGGTGGAGGAGTATTGGTTGCAATTCGTGCTTCACTGGCATGTAGTTTGATTGGCTTGGAATCAAACTCTTCTAACTCGGACCTAGACATTGACCAACTTATAGTATGTGTTAAACTCTTCTAACTCGGACCTAGACATTGACCAATTTATAGTATGTGTTAAAATAGGTCAATCAGAATTATTCGTTTCTGCTAGTTATATTCCACCTAGGAGTAATTTAAATTTGTATAGCGCTCATTTAAATAATTTAAAGTCTATATTAGATAATCTGAAAAGTTCGCAACATATTCTATTGACGGGTGACTTCAATCTTTGTAACATTGAATGGACGTTGGACTTGGAAGACAGGTGTTTGGTTCCTTTTAATGTTTCAACGGAAATAGAATCCTTTGTTATAGATTTTTTGGGTCAATATAATTTAATTCAAGTAAATTCTCTACGAAATAATATTAACCGGATACTTGATCTGATTTTTGTGGACATTGAGTATAACATTTGTCTTGATAAGTCAAACTTCCCGGTTATTAAAAACTCAATTGATCATATTGCAATTGATTGCAACATCTACCTTTATCATTATATAAAGAAATTAATATCCAATCACAAGACTATATATGATTTTCGAAAAGCTGACTATGATGCAATGGTTGATTATTTGTTGTCTTTTTCGTGACAAAATATTCTGAGTTCTTTGAGTTTGGAAAACACTTACTCCGTTTTATCTAGCATTTTAAAAGGTGCAATTGAATTATTTGTACCTGTAAAACGTTTAAAAAATAACAATAGTCCGGCCTGGTTTAACAAAAGTTTGAATAATCTCAAAAACAAGAAAAATAAAGCATTCAAACTTTATAAAATCGACAAAGAGTATCTAGATCTGCGCATAAATTACTTAAATCGCCAACGTGAGTTCGATGTTTTGAATAAATTTATGTATCGAAATTATTTGCTATTAATTGAGAGCGATTTAAAATCACACAGTAAATATTTTTGGAATTTCATAAACTCAAAGCGTAAGTCAAATGGAATACCAAGTTGCATGAAGTACCTTGACTCAACGACTAGTGAGGTGCCACAAATCTGCAACTTATTCGCGAACTATTTCCAATCGGTGTATTCATTGGACGCTCCCTCCATACAAGAAATGCCCTCTGTTAGTAGAGTTGTCGACATCGGTTCGATTTTTCTCAGTCCATTGGATATAGAAGATGCTTTATCAGCATTGGCTGCTAGTAAAGGAGTAGGACCCGACGGAATTCCTGCTGTTCTTTTAAAGAAGTGTGCAATTGCGATAGTTGAGCCACTTTCATTAATTTCAACCTTTCTCTTGTAGAAGGCAAATTTTTGGATGGTTGGAAAATTTCGTTTTTGTCTCCCATTTTTAAATCCGTGCCAAAGCACGAAATAACAAACTACAGGCCAATATGTAAGATTTCAGCTCTACCAAAAGTATTTGAGAAAATAGTTTGTAATAAATTATCACAATTGGTTCAGAACTACATATCAGTGTCTCAACATGGTTTTATGTCAGGCAAATCAACGGCAACAAACCTAGCGTTATTGACTAACGCCATCATATCAAACATGATATTATTTTTACTGATTTTGCGAAAGCATTTGACAGAATAAATCATAAAGTTCTACTTAGTAAATTATTCTCTTTTGGTATCCATTCTTCTTTACTAAAGTTGTTGGAATTATATTTGACGGGTAGAGTCCAAATAGTAAAAATTGACTATTCGCTCTCAAATAACATTTCAGTTCCGTCAGGGGTCCCACAAGGAAGTCATCTAGGACCATTATTATTTTTGTTATTTGTCAATGACATACCCGGTATGTTTATTGATTCGACTTGCCTTCTATTTGCCGATGATCTCAAACTCTATCGTAAGATACGATGTGAATCGGATTGTTGTCTTCTCTTAAAAGATCTGACGAGACTTGATCATTGGTGCAAACGGAATCTGCTTCATCTTAACATTTCAAAATGTCAAGTTTTGTCATGTTTCAGGAATCAAAATCCAATTTTCTTTGATTATAATATCAATGACATTAATCTTGAGCGAGTAAGAAGGAAGAAAAATTTAGGGGTTATATTAGACACAACGCTGTCATTCTTACCACACTACGACTATATTATTAATAAAGCTAACCAAATGCTTGGTTTTATTAAAAGAAACACTAGAGAATTCTCGGATCCTTATACTCTAAAGTCATTATATATTTCTCTAGTAAGATCCGTTCTGGAGTATTGTAGCATAGTTTGGAATCCTTACTACAATAATTCAATGGAAAGAATTGAGAAAGTACAAAGAAAATTTACTAGATATGCGTTCTTCAAGTTAAATTGGAGAATTCCAAGGCCATCCTATAACAGTAGGTGTTTATTATTTGGAATGCAATCTCTAAAAAATCGCAGGGTATACTTTTCCGTAATGTTTATAAAATATATTATAACATATCATTTAAAGTGTCCCCCGTTGCTAGCATTAGTGAGTGAAGGCTATGCACCATCAAGGACTACACGTTGTCGATTTTTAATTTATGAACAGTTTCATCGTAGCAATTATGGAGAGAAGCAAATTTGATTTGTAATTCAGTTGATTTTTATTCGAATCTTTCTAGAGATATCTTTAAATCTATGGTATTAAATAATATTTCAACATTATGTTCTAATAGTGCTTAATTATATTTAATTTAATGAAAATCAATGTAACATATATTTAGTTTGTAATGTAATATATGAATGCATATACATAGGTACCCACCAGCAGTTATATTATGTATTTATTCTTAGTCTAATAGATTGTATTCTAATTGATGAAATAAATAAATAAATAAATAAATGTAAATGAGCGTTGGGATGGAAGATGAGGTCGAAATCTTAATGTTTTTGACAAACGACCAAAAGTTTTGACTACCTTTGTGACATAGTAGAATTTGTTGCCTCCGCTTTTGGTCGTGGGAGACACGCTTGATGTGGGCATTACAATCCTGTTTGGCTCGTTTGAACTTAAATCGGTTTTCCTCAGTACGATTTGTTTCATATAACCGAAAGCACAACTCTTTCAACCTAACAGCCTCTTTGCAACTCGAGGCATACCACCCGTTTGCCTTAGGTTTGATACTCTTTACGCGGTGAGGAATAAAGGATTTCATACCCAGGAGAATGGTGTTCGCTATCGCATCAGCAGTAGCATCCACGTCATTATCGAGGAAGCATAATGACCAGTTAAAATTCTTAAAGAAACCGTTAAGAGCTTCCCAGTTGGCTTTCTCGTATTGCCATACGGTTCTTTTTGGAATTTGTTCTTCAACTACGTGTTTGGAGTACGAGAAATTAGCCGATGCGATACAGTTGTCTGAAGATCCTAAAGGTGATAGCACATTGAAAGTGTATTTATTAGGATGAGAGGTCAGAAGCAAGTCCAGACTGTTAGCGGCTTGACTGTGAATGTCTGGAACTCGCGTTGGCTCATTTACAAGCTGGGTTAAGTTGTTTACTTCAGCAAAGATCCTCACATACCTTCCTTCGGGTGTTGACTCTCCAGAATGTCGAAGCCACGATGAATTTTGTACATTGAAATCGCCCGCAATGACAATTTCAGTGTGAAGATACAGGGATACAATTCTTGTGGTGGAGTCAGACAGCTCATCAGACTCATTAAGAGTCGAGTTGCTGTCCATATTTGGGCTTCTATAATTAAAACAGTAGTTGATTATTTGCCTACGGACATGGAATTTCAGCCATATAAAATTAAATCGACGACACAGTGTGGATGTAGGCCAAGCATATTTGAATGCCGCTATTGTAGAGAGGTTTCCTATATCTGTCTGAGTTCAGATGCCTTGATGGTTGATGTGCTGGAGGTGATGGCAATTGAGATGCGTCAACAAGTTGTTGAGTATGTGTCGACAAACTGGGATAGGTTTTCAATTATTTCAGCAATGCCGACCGAAAACAATTATTTGACGAATGCGCAGTATCTGGCGGACATGAGGTTATCAGGGACACTCGGTACAACATGTGAATTAGCGGTAGCGGGTGAAAATTTCCCGTATCGATTTCAGGTTTTTAGAAGCGGTGTCATTCTTGCGCAGTTTGGAGAGGCCCTAGAAGGTCATGTTAGATTTCTTTTTTCTGGGGAGCTATTTGGAGGGCATTTCGAAGTTTTAATACCTGTCGAAGAGCTTGACGCAATCTTTTTTTCTTTTTATTTTTCCGTGGGTGGAAATCTCGAAAGACACGATGAGTACGTGCCCAAAGTAAGTGTGGGACTTGAACACCACTAAAACCACCACCCTTTTTGTATTTTTTTTATTGCAACTAAGTATGTATCTAGCAATTTTTTTAAACGAGTAATGAATGTTTGGCAGTTAACTTTCCTGTGAGGTTTCCTGCTTTCTCCGCAATTTATTGCGGAATTTGTTCCTAATCTAAGGGCTTAGTTCTTTGAAGACGCCGCAATAAATTTGTTTCGTCAAGAATTTGGAGGACCGTTTTGTTAACGAGTCCCAATAAACGTTTTTTATGTTTGCGTGCAAAATTTTTCGTTTCATCTTTAACCGCGGGAATACAAAGATCGCTGCGTAGATCTTCATTCCTTATATACCACGGCGCATTTACGAATGATCTTAACATTTTGTTTTCAAAAGTTTGAAAAATATTTAGATTCGTTTCACTGGTACAACCCCATAGTTGTATACCATATGTCCAGACCGTCTTTAGCACTTGCTTGCATAATAGTACTAGTTATCAAGGTTAAGCTTCGAATATTTTCCGAGTAACCAGTACAGTTCTGTGTATTTATTTTTAAGTTGTTCGCATTTCTTTTTTGCATGCGACTTCCATTTTAATTTTGCATCGATTGTCATTCCGAGATATTTCGCTTCATTTGCAAAATGGACACGAACCGTATTGAGAAATACTGGCGAATTGTTTGTCCGTTTATACGAAAAATCTACATGAATCGATTTGCTCTCGTTAAGTGCAATCCGCCAGCACTTTGTGCATTCATTAACCTCGTTAAGAGCGTTTTGTGATTTTATATTTGCTTCCTCAATTGTTGTGCCAACTGCTAGTATAGATGTATCGTCAGCAAACGTGGCAACTATTGTATCGTTTGTTAATGGGATATCACGTGTAAATAGGAGGTACAAGAATGTTCCAGGGACGCTAGCTTGGTGTAGTCCTGCCAATATTTCTTTGAAATCCGAATATTCGTTTCCAACTGTCACACGGAAGAGGCTATGCTCAAGATACGACACGAGGATTTTATATAATTTTTCAGGCAGAACTTGTCTGAGCTTGCATTGCAGGCCTCTATGCCAAACTTTGTCAAAAGTTAGCGACACGTCAAGAAATACGGCTGGGCAAATTTTCTTTTTCTCGAACGCTTTCTCAATTACATCGGTAATTCGATGAAGTTGGTCCACAGTCGAATGTTTACTTCTAAACCCAAATTGATGGTCAGGTAAAAGGCGTTTCTGATCAATAAGGGTATGTAAACGACCGAGTAATATCCATTCAAAAACTTTTGAAATTTTTTTTATAATTAGCACACGCTAAAGGGATTACCCTTATAGTATTTGGACACAGCGCGGGTATTAAGGAAATTGGAGAAGAAAAGAGGAGATACCTATGTGCATTGGTTTTAAATTCTGTAAATTGTAATGGGGAGGAATGACCGAGTTTGGTAAAGCATTCCACATTCGTTTTGTTCGGTTAAGGAATGAATCTCTATATGTCATAGTACGTCCGAAGGTAGGCTTGAGGGTGAATTGATTAGCATTCATGGCATGGCGAGTATCACGGTTGAATGTTTGAAGGGGTGCAATGCTGCTGGCTATTTCGATTGAGCATTTCCTGTTAAAATAGCGGTAAGAAAGTGTGAGGCAGGAAATATTCCTACGATGTTCAAGCGAGACTATAGAGTTCGCTATGGTTTGATCTCCTATCAGTTTTATCGCACGCTTTTGTATCCTATCCAGTAGGTACAATGATGTTTTTGCTGCACCGGACCAGATGTGGGCGTTGAACTCAGGTTTGGGGCGTATATATGCTTTATATATTAAGGCCAGATCAGAGGGGTGAAATATCGATTAAGGAAACCTAGACATTTCGCTGTATTTTTAGTGGTTTCGAATACGTGGTCGTTCCAACGAAGGTCGTTACTACCACATATACCGAGCATGGAAAGTTTTTCGGTTTCGACGATGCAGGTGTCATTCATTGATAATGGCTGTAAAGTTTGGTTTCGCTTAGATGACAGAAGACAGCAATGTGTTTTGGAAGCGTTAAATTCCACTCTATTCGATTTACCCCTTTTAATTATGATGTCTAGATCGGAATTTAATGAGCTTAACATATTTTATCGTTTATGTTCCACGTCAGAAGATTAGGGGCGTGGATAAGAGAATGAATATTAATAGCTGAGAGTACTGTCATCAGCAAAGGAATGGATTGGATTAGAAGTTACAGACAAGAGCTCATTAATAAAAATAAGAAAGAGTGTCGGTGACAGAACAGAGCCCTGGGGAACACCAGCATTTATTTCGTGAGAAGCAGACTTGAAACCGTCCAAAGCAACTGAATTGAACGTTTCGAGAGATAGTTTCTAATCCATAGAAGAAGAGTTTCATCGATTCCAAAAGCACGCATTTTCGACAAAAGGGCTTGATGCCAAACCCTGTCAAATGCTTTTGAAATATCAAGTGCAACGATCTTGTTTACTCCCCCGAGTTGAATAGATTGGTTCCACTTTTCGGTGAGATATGTCATCAAATCACCAGTGGACCTGTTGCAACGAAACCGTATTGACGGTCTTTAAGAAGTTTTCGTGATTCAGGATATTTCATAAGCAATTGGTCGGTAGTTGGAGAGAGAAGAGGATTCGCCTTTTTTTTAAACGGACTGGAAAAATGCTGTTTTCCATCTACTAGGGAAGAGTCCTGATGAATAGGACAGATAGGAAAGCTTACGCAGTGGTTTTGCCAGCGTGGAAGAACACCTCTTCAGAATTATGGGAGAGATACCATCTGGACCAGACGATTTGTAAATGTTAAGATCTAATAATACTCTTGCGACTGCACGAGTACGGAAGTGGATTGGTCCCATAGAATGTTCTACGTTCTCAAGTACAGGAGGAGACTGGGCACAATCTGGTAACGTGGAACTTGCTGCAAAATGGGCAGCAAGCAGATTGGCTTTGTCTAAAAAAAGATTGCGTCAAGCTCTTCGACAGGTATTAAAACTGAGAAATGCCCTCCAAATAGCTCCCCAGAAAAAAGAAATCTAACATGACCTTCTAGGGCCTCTCCAAACTGCGCAAGAATGACACCGCTTCTAAAAACCTGAAATCGATACGGGAAATTTTCACCCGCTACCGCTAATTCACATGTTGTACCGAGTGTCCCTGATAACCTCATGTCCGCCAGATACTGCGCATTCGTCAAATAATTGTTTTCGGTCGGCATTGCTGAAATAATTGAAAACCTATCCCAGTTTGTCGACACATACTCAACAACTTGTTGACGCATCTCAATTGCCATCACCTCCAGCACATCAACCATCAAGGCATCTGAACTCAGACAGATATAGGAAACCTCTCTACAATAGCGGCATTCAAATATGCTTGGCCTACATCGACGACACAGTGTGGATCGTTTTATACCATATCCCATTCCATCCTTTAAATTAATATCCCTTATATGTGGATTTTATGCCAAAGATATAATAAAATTGAAATTGTCGCAACGTTTTTCACAAAACAACGTTTTTTTCTCCTGCATATGGTATGGCGTAGGGTATAAATATGGTTTTTGTCTGTAAACGCCTCTAAAAAGTGGGCGTGGGTAAAAATGATATAAAGAAGAAATGTTTGTATTAAGAAAGCCAATTATTTTGCATCAATTTTTTTTCGAAATGTTTAAAATTTTACCGAAAATTGTTTTTTACGGAAAACGTCCCCAAAAACTGGGCTGGCAAAAAACTTTGTATAAACTAAATATAGGCATTAGGATTGTCTAGATATATTCTTCAGATACTTTTTTAAAATCTCTGACGGTTTGGCCAAAAATTAGTTTAAAAACAAACCCTAAAAAAGTTGAAGCAACTGCCAAATTTGCCTATCCAAAAACACTCAAAGATTTGCCATCCTTTTTAAGCCTGTCAGGTTTACCGCGGATTGTTTAAAGGCTACTCCAAACTGGCCATACCCCTGACAGCCTTTTTAAGAGGGGAAGACGGTAAAGTTTCTATACAATCGTCAAACAAAAAACTCTTCAACCTAAAACACGAAGCTACAGAAGCATTTAACAAAATCAGAAGTTCACTTATATCCGCAGACGTAGTTCTTTCTTACCCTAATGTCAACAAAGAATTCCATCTTACCACAGATGCATCAGATTACGCCTTAGGCGCGGTACAATCTCAGGATGGCAAGCCTTTAACCTTTATATTTCGTACGCTTAACACAAGTGAAGAGCATTATGCCGCTAATGAACAAGAAATGTTGGCTTAAGTATGGGCTCTAAGAAATAATTTGTATGGCCCTACAATTTGAAAAATTTTCACTGACCACCAACCCTTGACATATTCCCTTATCAACAAAAATACCAACATTAAAATGAAGCGTTGGAAAGCTATACTCGAAGAGTATAACAACGAACTGAAATATAAGCCCGGTAAAGCCAACGTTGTTGCGGACGCTTTATCAAAACTTCCAAAAAACAATCAAATTTATTCCTTAACAATAACCCAGCATAGCAACGAAAGTTCCGATCGAGATCTAATACAAATAGCAAATGAACCAATAAATATCTTCAAAATCCAAATTTTCCTCAGTATAGCCGATACACCGTCGTACCGATTCGAAACAATGTTTCCCACGTACCACCGCCATACTTTAGTGGAACACGAATACTCTCGGGAGAATATAGTACATATTCTAAAAAATATCTTAACCCTTCAGAAATTAACGAAAAAAAACGGAAGAAGCAATTCTAGGCAAAAATCGGGACATATTCTCTTTACATTTTCGCCAATATAGAGTAAGATATGCTAGAAATATGGTCACAGATCTAACTGACGCAAATCGCCAAGAAACAGAAATTTTATAAGAGCACAATCAAGCTCACAGGAACACTCTTGAAAATAAAACCCAAAAATGGTACTTCCCACAGATGCAGGCAAAAATCAAAAAGGTTACAGATATGTGCAAAATCTGCAAGGAGCACAAATACGAGAGGCATCCACGTAAACCCATCTTACAACCAACACCAGTTCCCCAATACCCTGCCAAATTCTACATTTGGACCTTTGTTTCACAGATAAGCAATAGATAAATTTTCAAAGGAAGCCCTAACAAGAATAATTAAATCTAGAGCATCAGAGGACATCAAGCAACCTCTTCGGGAACTAATACTAGCCTTCGGCGTCCCCGAATTCATTTTAGTCGACAATGAATAAGCCCTTAGCTCAGCCTTTATTTTGTTCATGATAGAAAATTTTTTCAATTCAAAATTCAAATTCAAAGAACCCCCCTACGTTAGTTCAGTAAACGGACAAGTGGAAAGGTTCCACTCAACTTTATCCGAACTCTTGCGCTGCTTTAAATCTGAGCAGTCATAAAGCATATTCTCCGAACTGCTTGATAAAGCCATTTTTGAATATAATAGATAAATTCACTCCACCACAAATAAAAAAACAATTTAGACATACATCGCAAGAAATAGAATCAATAAGCCAGACGAACTTCAAGAAGAAAGACAAGATATTGTTCAGAAAATTAAAGACTAACAAACTGCCGATGTAAATTACAGTAGGAAAAAAGACCTTATCAAGAACTTTTCAACAGGTGACTTCATCTGTGTCAAAACTAATAAGAGGAGAGCAAATATACTTTCTGCAAGATACAAAAAGAAGTCGTAGGGATAAATAAAAGTTCAACCCTAATAACTAAGTCCGGCAAAACCGTAGATAAGAGCCTGATAAAAACTTAAAAAATCTTCTCCCAATAAATTACTGCTGCCTGTGTGCGTAGCAGCCGTCCAAATACTAGATTACACCCACACACACCTAATAACAATAAACACAAGGATAGCTAAGATCCAGACGGGAAACGTCAAAATTATTCACGAAATAGAACTAGGGGTCTGCCAGAAACTGGTCGAAAATATATCAACATTGGTCCACGAGAAAATAAACAACAATTATCCTACTTATCCCTTCCTCCTACAAGAATTATCCCAGCTCAATACCTTTTATCTCGCCACCAACCCCATAATAGGTTACGGTCACTAGGATTCATTGGAAGCGCTTGGAAATGGATAGCCGGTAATCCTGACCATGACGACTTCATTTCAATAGTCCGCATTAAAAAAAAAAAAAAAAAATTATTTGTTGTTTCTGTCATTGAATACAAAATCAAACTACTTAAAGAAGAGCTCTTAAATATCGAGTACGCCATACTATGGGCAAAAAGTAAAATTACTTGTTATCTACCAGAGAAATTGGTATTGTAAAAAAATTATTAGAAATAGAGGAATTTCCATATAAAAATGCAGACGAAGCCCTAGAATTTACAGACATAAAAATTGCTACAAATCAGAGCACAATTATTTATATTATTATCCTTCAAGCATCAATTCAGAATTATGTGGAAAACTCCTTGTAAAACCAGTAAAAAAAGAAAGATTATATTAATAGAATAAAGTTTGAAAATATACTAAAATATAATGACAAATTATACGGAATAAATCCAGTCTGTAAGACCTGGGGCCTATTTCATAAAACCACAAGTGTTGTACTTGTAGACTTGTAACTACAAGCGCAAATAAAGTATGGAGTTGTAATATTGTGTTCCATAAACATTTTTCCTCGCTTGTAGTTCGGCAAATTCAAATTATATGTGCAGCGGTCTAAATTCTACAAGTCTACAAGTGTGTAACTACAAGTTAACAATTAATTGCGGGGAACTACAAGTCCGCAGCATTTCTCATTCTTCTTCTTTCTTTCTTTCATTCTTTGTTACAATTACTTTAGCCATAGTAAAAAAAAAATTGTGCCGTTTATTAAATGCCGTTATTACATGTAAAATCATGTTTTGGTGCACTTATTGAAGCTCATTTCAAAAAAAATTTCAGAAAAAAGACGGGCTCTGGCGGTGGACTTGACGCATGTTTGAATGAAATTGACAACAAAGTTTTGGACATATTGGAGAAAGATGCTCCCGATATTATTGGCCTGCCAGTTCCCGAATCGCTTCATGATGATGTGACTAATGAGTCTTCTGGTATTTTTGAAGAAACTGAACTTGATATGGAAAATCAAAGATTTCCTTCGCAGAACACAAGTTGCAGTAGAAAGAGTAAAAAAAATCCATCAACTTCGTCTGGTAAAAAGAATTGTGTACACAAATGTACTAATATTTTAAATTGCCTTTATATTTAGAACCCAAAAGGAAATATATCCTTGACGACGAAATTGCACAATTGAAGAAAGAGAAGTTAGTGTTGGAGATCGAAAATTTAAAGAAACAAAACAAAAAACTAGATATGGAAATTGAAAAGCTGGATTTGGAAAAAAAGATGCTAAGCAATAATTTGATAGAAAAAGAGTGTAGTATTTTGACAATAAAAGAGTATTGATGCATATAATATGGATTTTTATTTTTCAAAACTATTGCCTAAACGAATTTATTATTTCCTGTCTACGTGTTATCCCACCTTGTGTGTTAAGTGTAGTGTTTTCTATTAATTGGTCTGCTTCATCTTCATCTTCTTCGTAATTTTCATCTTCATTTAAAGTATGTGAAGTTAGATTACAAAGCGTTACACAAACTTTTATTATATTGCAGGCGTATATGGGATTAACTCTTAACTGTTGTAGACACGGAAATTTTTCTTTCAACACACCAATTGCATTTTCGATGAGTCGCCTTGTTGACTTATGTGCACGGTTGAACCTTTGAACTGCGTCATCATCTAAGTTGTTATTTTGTGGTGTTATTAGCCAATCTGTACAACCATATCCGGAATCCCCTAGTAAAATCGATCGTGAATGCGGCCTCCAACCAGAATCCATCTTAGAACATAGCACACTGTTCCGCAGTACCCTTGCATCATGAACTTTTCCTGGCCATCTGGCACTGACATAGTAAAAGCGCAAGTCCGGGCCACATACAAGCATACAATTAATTGAGTGGTTTCCATGTCGATCAACGAAACGATCTTCATACTCATTTGGAGCGTCTATTTTTATCAAAGTTCCATCAATGCATCCAGCAACATTTGGCATTCCAGCAATAGAATAAAATTTTTCTATCACTTCCGAAGTATTTGTTGGCCAATTTACCTGATTAGCGAATACACTTTGGTTGATAGCATTGACAACTCTTTTAATTACACGACAAACCGTTGCCTTTGAAACTCCATGCATATCAGCTACACCATGATATTGAGACCCGTTACCTAGCCAATGCAAGGCTAGTAAAAGTTGCTGTTTAACTGACAGAGCATGATTACGATTAGTTTCATGTTGTATTAACGGTCCAATGCTTCTTAGCAATGTCTCGAAAGCGGAGAAGTTAATTCTAAATTTTTCATTAAATGTATGATATGTTAAAATATCAAAATTTATACGCTCTTTAAAAATTCGCGGTTCTCGTGTCTGATTACTTTCGTAGTCACTATCGTCACTGCTTGATATCATTTTTATTTTAAACTTCTTGACCACACGTTTTGTAAGCACTAATTTTGAACCACGAATAAACAAAATTGTTGCAGCACGTGATTTTATAGTCCCTCTACTCTTGTAAGAAATTCACTTGTAGGTACAAGTTTGTCACTAATAATTTTTTGCACAAATACTTTTATGAAACAGAAAAGTTCGCCGCAGTTGTAAATTCACTTGTAGTTACAAGCCTGGCACACTTGTAGTTATTAGTGAATCGGAATTCTTTATGAAACAAAAATGTGCACATAATTTACAAGTTACAAGTGAATTCACAAATAATTATTAGTGTTGTAGTTTTATGAAATAGGCCCCTGCAATAGGATATCAATATGCAATAGAAACAGTTTAGTAGATTTAAGTGAATCATCATGCGTGCCTTACCTATTACGAAGTACCCCGCGAACCGCACCAAGCAAACAATCAATACATACCGGATGTCGAAGAGATTCTACTCGGTATATTATTTCTAAACGACTTTAATGGAACCCTTCAAGCGAACGATGAACTTCTCAACCAACCCACACGTGTAAATATAGCTGCAAATACTTCTACAATAATTGACCATATTTTTGTTAGCATTACACAACAAGATATAGTGTCGGCTGTTATTGAAACCGACATATCTGATCATTACGCCGCAATGTATGCTACAAGAAACTACCCTGAACGTCAAATAATAGAAGAAATGCCTGCGAAATTTAGCCAGCAGAAAGTTAATCAGTTAATTGAGCAAACTAACTGGGAAAGCCTATGTGAAGAGCATGACGTTGAAGGTCTATATAATAATTTTGTAAACAAAATGATGGATATATATACACGATCGACAAAGGTAACGCAAAATTCAAAAAAAACGAAAACACAAAGCATGGATAACTGCTGAAGTAGTAAGAATGTGCAAAAGAAGAGACGAATTATACAGGAAATGGAAAAATAATCCACTTAACCAAAGCTACGAATATATTTACAAACAATTTCGAAACGAAGTAAGTAAACATATTTTAACTATGAAGGCAAACTTCTACAAACAAAGTTTTTTAAATGCCAAAAACGACCCAAGAAAAACATGGAATGTTTTAAATGAACTTCTGGGACGAAATAAAAGATCGATTGATAAAGTCATTATTGACAATTTTTCCGACAACATAACGAACACCGTAAACAAATTTGTGGAACAATTTTCAAACCAAGTGTCTAAAATAGTACACAAGTGTAGTCAGAAATCATCTTACCATCGAAATATACATATCACACCATCAATCTATTTAGAGGAAGCTAGCGAAGCAGAAGTGTACAACATGTTGTGCAGTTTAAAATCCGATAAGGGAGCAGGAGCAGATTGCATTAGACCGATTGATTTGAAACTTAACGCTTTATACCTAACTCCTATAATTAAAACAATTATAAACCGAAGCATAAGCCAATGCTGTGTTCCTAGGTTACTTAAGACGTCAATAATCCGACCAGTATACAAAGGAGGAGTGAAAAGCCAAATGGAAAATTATAGGCCGATCGCAATTCTTTCTGTTATAGACAAATGTTTAGAAGAAATAATAGTAGGAAGAATAACGAAATTCATAGTAAAGCATAGAGTCCTACAACCAAATCAATATGGTTTCCAAAAAAATAAAAGCACTGGATTACTATTGGGAGAACTTTCGAGTGTGGTGAACGCAAGTCTTAACAAAAACCACCATGTACTAGTAATGTTTCTAGACTTTAGCAAGGCCTTCGACACATTGAGCCATGAGAAGATAATAGAAAGTCTTAATAAAATTGGTATAAGAGGGACCTTAGCGAAGTGGATAGAAAGCTACCTATCAGGAAGAACCATACGCGTAAAAGTTGGAAACGCTGTTAGCCAAGAAAAACAATGCTTATATGGTGTACCACAAGGTTCAAAACTTGGACCGATACTTTTCATCTTGTTCACAAATGAGCTACTTCGTGTATTTAAACGAAGTACAGCTTTTGCATATGCAGATGACATTGCAATTGTTGTCAAGCACAAGTGCCTGGATACTGCTATAGGAATAATGCAAGACGAATTTAATAATGTCTCAAGATGGTGCCATGATCAAGGGCTGGTTATCAATGCTGTTAAAACAAAGATGATGCATATACGCATGCCACGTCAACCTGAAGCGTCTATACGTATATATCACCAAAACGAAGACTGTTCAACCACAAGCAAAAGTGATGCTATTGAAGTAGTGAAATCAATAAAATATCTAGGAATCATAATTGATGATCACTTCTCGTGGCATGAACACATAAATAAAATACGGATGCAATTAAAAAGTGCTGTTTTTGCGATGGTGTATCTAAAAAGATATACTAGCGTTGATGTCCAAAATCAAGTATACCTTTCTCTCGCTGAATCTCGCTTAAGATACGGAATATTAGCTTGGGGAAATGCATCGAAAACCCACCTAGATAAGATACTTACTATTCAGCATCGATTATTTAAAATAGTCAGTACTAACCATTTTAATTTAAAGGTATTAAATGTTAACGGCATATATAAGATGACAGCTTTATTACAATACTATGACGATCAACGATACCAACAAAATATACGCCATAATCTCAATACAAGAAGAAGAGCTCAGGGATTGCTGGAAACACCTGAAACCTATAACATCTATGGGAGAAGACATCCAAGCTACGCCCTACCAGCAATAATGAATGTACTACCAGCAAACTTAAAAAACATTTTAAACTTTAAAAAACGCAAAAAAGATGTAAAAAAGTATCTTTTAAACATACATCATGTATATTAACTCCATATGAACATTTGTGAATGACTAAATTTATTGAAAATTGTAAATTAATTATAAATACCTACTCTTTCAAATTTCCACAACCGATAAACTGTGAAATATTATCAATATAGAATATGCAACCACCTGCAGATAAGCAATAAGCTTCGCGGGTAAATGAATTATTATAACGTTTTAAAGAAAGAATAAAGAAAAAAAAAAAAAAAAAAAAAAAAAAAAAAAAAAAAACTTAACGGGAACATTCATCATCGAAATTCAGAACTCCTCAGTAACTATAAATAGCAAAACATTCGAGTCCAGAATAGCATCAACTTATAAACTTTTGCCAGCACTTGCACAACCAGCATCCAACTTCTAAGAACTTCTCGCAATGGAGATGCTGAAAGAATTACACCTTAATAACACAGAGATTATCAAGCGCCTAAATACCAAGCATCAAACACACATGTTTGCCAACATAGGACTAATTACAACAGTAACCATGTTTATCCTGCTCATCGCAATCAAAGTCTTTTGGTTGAAGAGCGCACCACAAACAAAGACTGTCAATGAGATCCATGAACTACAACCGATAATAGAACCAACACCTACACTTAGAAATGCAGCATCCATAGTGATTTCAATAGATGATATTCCACATCTCATAAGAGCAGTACCATCAAACAAGGTCGTTTGATTTTTAAAAGGGGGAGAGTTAAGACAGGAAAAATTTCCATACTCCATCCAGCGCAGACCAGGTGCCGACACCCGAAACCTGCACGCAGAACATTCAACATCCAGCACATCAACCATCCAGACATCTGAAAACAGACCGATATCGGAAACCTCTCTACAATAGCCGCATTCCTGCACGTACAACAGATGTGATCCGTGAGTACCTGTGGGAACACATGGATCAAGCTCTAGTTTGTAAGACAGAATTGTTCATTACTTTAAGAGGCAGAATCGCTGCCAGTTGGAAAATTAAACTAAGACAAATATCCCAAAAATGTCGGATTTATGGCGATGAAACATCGAAAATGTCATTGTCATAACAGACTGTTTATCAAAATAATTTATGTTTCGACAAACAACACGGTTTTGTGGGTGGCCGCGGTGTAGTGGTAATGTGTTCGTCTGTTGAGTGAAAGGTTGCGCGTTCAATACCAGCCAAAATCCATTTCACTTTTATTTAAAAAGAAATAAAAAAGGTCGGTGTAATACCTAAAAGTATGCACACCATCTTGAATTTCTTCAAATTTAACGAACACAAGAAATAGACATAACGATTGTCTAGATATGTTGTTCAGACTTTTTTAGTATCTCTAACGGTTTGGCCTTAAACTGTTTTTTTTTTAAGAAGGGTGTAGCAGTAGCAGTGGGCGGATTTCAAAAAGGTTTACACTTGTTCTGATTTCATCATTCTAGCTCAAAAATTAAGGCCCAAAAACTGGTGACGTACGGACGGACGGACAGACAGACATGGCTAAATCGACTCAGCTTTCGATTCTGAGTCGATCCATATACTTTGAGGTGTACCTAGCTCAATTATTTCTCTATGTTACAAACTATATATCAAAACTAATATACCCCTATGGGATAGGGTATAATAAAGTTTTTAACTTTCTCTTATAAAGAGAAATATATTGTTTTCTTGAAAATTTTCGACCTCGAGATTTTGATTGATTCTAACATTACGATGATAGCGAATCTCAAAAAAGTGGTTTTTGGAATTCCGTCCGTCGGTTCGTCGGTCCGTCTGTCCGTACAAGCATCTCCAGCCTAAACATCTTGACCGATTTTCTTCAAACTTCGTATACAGCGTTTGTTTGTTCATAATTTTTTTGATATCCTATCCCATAGGGGTATATTAGTTTTGATACATAGTTTGTAAGATAGATAAATAATTGAGCTAGGTATACCTCAAAGTATACGTTTTTTGGAAAAACGTATTTCGGAAAATTTTTAATCATTTCGAAAAAAAATTGTGATACAAAATTTTCGGTTCTGTGAATATGAACATTTGTTCCATATACCATTGAAAGCCACGAACAACAATTGATTTTGATAAACAGCCTGAACAATATATTATGACAATGACATTTTCTTTATTTTATCGCCATAAGTCCGACATTTTGGGGATATTTGTCTAAAGAAAGGGATGGGATAGGGTATGAAACGCTCCACGCAGTGACTTTTAGCCTTCTCGTATGTTTTGGACAATAGAAGAAAATTAATATTACTCGCATGAACACTGATTACATTCAATTACGGAATAAACTTTCATATAATCAGATTTCGACGTTATTTATATGATTTTTAGCATCATTAATCAAAATAAATATTATTGTTTTTTTTCGACAAATTGTTAAAAACGTCAAAATTAACTCGCTGTCAAAGAGAAGGTTGCGTACGACCCAGTCGTGCACCCACCACTCGTTTTTAATGAAATTAAGTCTAAATTAAATTAATTTACATAGTATACTGCTTGTGCGCATGAAATATTATGTATACCTACATTTTTGTCAAATGACGTCACTTCTGCTTGTGCGCTCCACTGAGGGAAGATAAATTTAATTTTAACTGCTAGCGAGATAAATGGAAATGAGCATAGCTTAGCTTTAGAACAACGCAAGAGAATGGTTGATAACTTAAGCGAATCTTTGAGAACTTACCTAAGAACGATTCCGTTTGTTTTTAAATCCGATAAGCCATTATTGAGTTATGGCTGTGTGAACACGAGAAAAAAAGGCTTTTCCTCCCCTTTCCAAAATTTAAAATTGAAATTTTGCAAAATCCTTTTTTATCTCGCATCTACAGTTACTAGCGGCCTGTTCAAGTTTCAAGTTTCTGCTCTTAACAGTTTTTGAGAAACAGTGATTTCAAACTTTTGGCACTTGTTATTTTATTATTAGGGATAGGGCATCTGCGTTTGTATTAATTTTTCCCTTTTTGTATATAATGTCAAAATCAAATTCTAGTCATTTTCGAAGATGGATTTTTGTGTGAGAATTGAGCCACTAAAGGGCTAAGGTCTGTGATGACAGTAAATTATCTTCCATATAGATATATGATCGCAAAAATTGTATACCCCAGTAGATTGCGAGTAGTTCATATTCTATTACAGGTTTACTAAGATCATGTTTTTGCAAAGATTTGCTTGCATACGATATGGGCAGATCTTCACCAATTTTGCCGTTGCTTGTAATAAGATGGCCTACATAAATTACTTCAGGGCAAAGAAAATTGCATTTTTCTGGATTCAGCTTAAGGTTGTAGTGCCTTCGAGTACACGTACTACATGTTCGTTATGGTGTTTGAGACTGAAACCGTAGATTATTATGATGTTGCAGCTTTGTACTCTATCCCTAAGGGTATATTAGTTTTGCTACATAGTTTGTAACATAGAGAAGTAATTGAGTAAGGTATACCTCAAAGCATATATATCGACTCAGAATCGATAGCTGAGTCGATTTAGGCATACCTGTACGTCCTAACGTCACAGTTTTTGGGCTTTAAATTTTAAGCTAGAAAGATGAAATTAGTCTATATTTCGTCTATACAAAGTTTTTTGCCGCGCCCTATTTTTCTTACAAAAACCATTTGTGTACCCTACGTCATACCATATGCAGGAGAAAAACGTTGCTTTTGGTCGAACAATACAAAATTTTGATAAACTGTCTGAACAATATGTTTTGACAACTTCAATTTAAATTTTTTTTTTTGACATAAAACCCACAATTAAGGGATATTAATTTTAAGGGTAGGATGGGATATGGTATAAAGCGATCCACACAGTAGATTGTAGCCTTCTCATATATTTTGTGTAGTATTAGAGATAGAGCTTCTGCTTTTTCATTCAATTTTCTCCCTTTGTATATTATGTCAAAATCATAATCACATAGATCTTTTCGTGTTCTAGTCCTTTTCGAAGACGGATTTTTGTGTGAGAATTGAGACACTAAAGGGCTATGGTCTGTGACGACAGTAAACTGTTTTCCATATAGATATATGATCGGAAAAATTGTATACCCCAGTGGATTGCGGGTAGTTCATATTCTATTACAGTTATTACAGTCTTTTTACAATTGCTTTTAATAAGATAGCGTAAATAAATTACTTCAGGGCAAAGAAAATTGCATTTTTCTGGATTCAGCTTAAGGTTGTAGTGCCTTCGAGTACACTTACTACATTTTCGTTATGGTGTTTGAGACTGAAACCGTAGATTATTATGATGTTGCAGCGCAACAATGCATTTAAATTCAAATTTGCGAAAAGCAAAACGCATTGAATGCAAAACTGCAAAAAACCGTCGGCAAAAACGCATTTTTATTTTTTGTCAATGTCACCAACAAATAAGAGACAGAAACCATGCAACAACAACAAACGAACAAGAACAATACGCACAGCAGCTTCCCGGAGACAAAGCACAATAGTGTGGGTGACAAGGTGGAGAAACCATATAGAAAAAATTCTATGTTTTTCATACGATCATCACATACTTTCTAGCACCGACACAACAGCATCACAGAACACCGCCACGGAAGTGTGGGTGACCGACTCAACACTATGTTATGAAGAGTGCATGCAATGTTGTTGGTAGAGTTAGCACGCTAACAAATGTGCCAATATTTTGTATGTAGGATCGTACGGAAGCCGCTAAGCAGATCAATCCAAGTAGCAGTTCCAGTTCCGCAATTTAAAAGTCAACGAACTTTGAAGTTGGTCAGGGGCAGCAGAAGATGAGGTTTCATGTTAACTGTAAGACACAGAATGTAACATTCCAATTTTTAAAGTGCAATTAGTCAGTCGGCAATAATACACTAGTTAAATTCTTAATCCATACCACGGTTTTAGTCGTTTTATTTCATATCAAAGTTGTTCTAGCGATCGATTTTAGATTTCTTTTGAATCCGCAATTTTAGCGTGTACTTAGTAGAAAGTGCAGCATTTAGCTGGTGTCCGTGCGAAATATTTGGTCCTTCGAGGCGAATTGAAAGGATCTTGACAATCAGTGCTAAATAAAGACATATTAAGTCTCTAAAATAGAAAAACAGTGCGTGATAAATTCAATAATAGAAAAAATCGAATGTTACGGGTTAAACACAACGTATCGAGTGGTTCGCGTACACGACAATTTGCTGGAGCTGGTGCTGGTGTTTTTAGATGAGGATTTTCTGGAGCTGTTGCTGGTGCTGGTGCTTTTGAATGAGGATTTGCTGAAGCTGGTGCGAATAAAACTGGTGCAATCAAGACAGAAACGCAGAACAACACGTGTGTGGCATTTTTCTAAACTTTTGTTCAGTTTTAATTATTGATAAAAATAATTTTTTTTTTTTTTTTTTTAATTCATTTTTTATTTTGTTTTTCTTAAAAACTAACTTAAATGCTAGACAAAAATTCATGAAAAAAACTAGCCTACTTATCAACTACTTAACTAACTTACTTGCTCTATATGCGGGCGCCCTAAATTATACGATAACTTAATTCTAATGCCTTTCGGCCTATTATCTAATATATAAAAATATAAAGTAACAAAATGTTTACCAAGAAAACTTTGAAAAACTTGGTTCCTCGTCTTTTTTTTTATTTTATTTTATTTAAACTTACATACTAATTAAAACTACTTATTCGACTAACTTAAGCTACTGAAAATTAATTAAAGCTACCTAAAAATAACTTAAAAACTAGAACAGCCACAGCAAACGTTTTTTTTTTTTTTTTTTTTGTGCCACCATGGCTGCTGTGCACCTAAACCTAAGACTAAAACTATGTAAGTCGGCCATAAAATAACAATCTTATGTCGTTTCGGAGATAGAAATGATGGAGTAGGGCATTGTTTTCCAGGACGCGGTTCGGGCGAATGCTATCATTCACCTTATACACTTCCTGAAAGACAGCCCCCACTGCCTCCACTTTCTCCTGAGGATCTTCAATAACATAGAAATCGTCGTCGAAGACGGCTTCCCCCGGATCAATTCCTGCTGTCAAAAGTATGTTTGTATTGTCAGTTGTTCGTTGGAGCTTAATACACGGAAGGTCGTTATGACCTTTCCTCCTAAAGATCTTATTAATTTGTGGAAACATACTCGGGTCGCTGGAATATATTTGTTATTCCAAAACAAATTAATGGACAACCGATAGTTCTCCTTGATCAATTGGTTGATGTTTTTGATCGACGCCTTCAGTGTTCTAATCTCCGGGTCGCGTGGGTTTGTCAGTCGTCTGTACAAGAGTTTAAGTCTTGTCAGAAGTCCGCTTTTTTGTCTGTGTAGTGCGTCAATGGTCGCGTTTCTGTACGTAGATGTTATGTCATGTTCTTTGTATTTCGGTATCGTCCTGTTCATTGTTCGTTGAATCGCTTCGTCCATTTGTTGTAAGTATTCGTCGATTTCGTTGTTTGTTAGGTTTCTGTTGTTTGGGGGTGAAATGGCCCTCGAACGTAGTTCTCTTGATAAGGCGTTGGTGAAGCGAGGCCAGCGCATCTTACCGTAGTTGTAAGAATGCACAGGCACATACTCCTCCAGCGCCACAAGCTCGTTCGGAAGCTGTATTACGGCGGCGAGTCCGCAGTGATCACTGTCGTACTCAATCGTCCGTAAACAGTTTCGCGGGTGTTGACCTACTCTGTTAGTTACTGTCAGTCTTGTGTCTCGCAGTAAATGATCTAGGAAAGCACCGCTTCTCGGAAACGATGGCCTATCTGTGGCGAGAATGTCGATCCTATATTCAACATTGTAGTGGACCATCCAATTGTAAAGATGGTTACCCCGAGGATTTTGTAATTGATTTCCCCAATCTTCGTGTTTGGCATTTAAATCTCCGGCCAAAAGATAAAAGTTCTCCACTGAGTTCAGTCTTAGAGATTCGAAAAGTTTTCCTAGCTCTGTTGTAAAAAGTGTAGGCTGAGGTGCTTCCGGTGCGTAGGCCGCTATCACATACAGTCGCTTCCCTTGTTGGAGAGGAATGCATATGACGCAGGCTTCCAGCAGCCGGAATCGGCGCACTTCACCACTATATATGACCTTATAACTAATGCCTTTTCGTATAAAGATAGCAACCCCGCCTCCTTGAGTGGAGTTGGGTCGGTCACTTCTTACGATATTGTAATTACTATTAGTCAATTTATGCTTCTGGTTTAGCTTAGTTTCGCTAGCCATAAGCACATCGGGACTTTGGTCTGTAAGCAACGGGAAAAGATTAGCTCTACGTTCGATCCTAATCAGTGAATTTACATTCACAGCCAGGATCTTTAAGTGTCTCTCTGACAGCGCGCCCATTACGATCTAATTTGCGTTAAGCTCGGCAACAAGGAGTAGATATAGTCTACTCTTGACGCCTGCTCCCGTAACTGGTTTTGAAGACCGGTTAGCTGACCTTGAATGGCCCGCAACGCAGTCAACAAATCCGCATCCACTGCTGGAGCCTGAGGCACGAAGGCCTGTCTGGCTTCCTTAGGTGGATGCTGTACCGTTTTTCCCTTTCCTGACGTCATTTGGGCGTAGGAAATTTGGGGATTGACGGACATTGAGGGAGGGCGAACGGCTGGTTGATTCGACACAGCCGTTTGCTTCGCTTTTTTATTAATTTTAATTTGCTGAAACTTTGGACAGCCCCGATAGTTTGCAGGGTGCCCGCCGCCACCGCATAGTGCACATTTAAGTAGGGTCATGTCATCGACCCGCTCCTTTCCTAAACTACACTCTCCTATGTTGTGGTTCTCTCCACACTTAACACAGCGTGACCGCATTTCGCAGTTGGCTGAGGCGTGGCCGAACCTTTGGCAACGCATGCATTGAAGCATGCTGTCACCTCTTTTTAATTTTTCCCATCGTACAACCTGGAAGTTGAGGACTGAGATACTCTTCAACTTTTCCATCTTGCTTTGGGGCGATAGCTGTACTAGGAAGATCGGTAGTTTCCGATTCTCCCGTCTGGCCTTCACTGTGGTGAATGGCTTTACACCTACGACTTCGAGCTCGTCCGTCGCTACTTGGCGGAGCTCACTTAACAGCGCCTGCGGATCCGTTGAGGAATCTAGGCCCTTTAAGACAACCGTCTGGCACTTTTCTACTTTCGGAGTAAATGTGAAGAACTCCGTTGTGGTGTCTGCAAGCAATTGCTTAACTATTTTATACTGCTCCACTGTTAGGCAGTGGATAGAATGCCTATCTTGACTCAATCGTTTAATTGTAAAATTGGAGCCTATTTTTTTTTTTTTTTTTTTTATAATTTACACGTACTCAAGGGGTTATGAATACCCTTTTATATGTTACCATAGTACGAGCGTTAGAGAAGGGGAAGAAAGAGAGGATAGGAAAGATTTTGGATGTAGTGGAGACTTAAACTCCATGGGTGGTGTCCGAACTAGCTTCGGGGAGTCACTTTTTCTTGTGTTCGTTAAATTTGAAGAAATTCAAGATGGTGTGCATACTTTTAGGTATTACACCGACCTTTTATTTCTTTTAAATAAAAGTGAAATGGATTTTGGTTGGGATTGAACGCGCAACCTTCCACTCAACAGACGAACACATTACCACTACACCGCGGCCACCCGACTTACATATTTCAATAGTCTCCTTAAGGTCCATTTTGTAGGTATTTATTGGTGGCACTTTTTCTTTTTTATTTTGAGGCGGCTGTGGCTGCTGCTGGTGTCCTCGCTGCTGCTGCTGCTGCTGCCTCTGTTCCTGTTGTTGTTGCTGCTTCTGCTGCTGTTGTTGTTGTCGCTGCTGCAGTTGCTTCTTCTGCTGTTGTTGTTGCTGCTGCTCAGCTTGCTGTTTTTGTTGTTGTTTTAGCTGGGTTTGCGGTTGCTGTGGCTGTGGCTGTTTTGCTGGCATTGACTGTGGTTGTTGGGCTTTTGATTTTGCCGCAGTTTTACCACTGGTTTGTGCCGCTGTTGTTTGTGTTTGTTGTTGTTGTTGCAGTTTCGTTTCTCGCATTTTTTGATAAAAATAATATCGTGTACAAAGTACATTTTTAACATGAGTAAGGCAAGATTTCTAATTTGATAGAATCGGTTCAAACGATTGCGCAAGAGTTAGATGCCGACGATAAAGCGTATGTTTCTTTGGACACGAAAAAGAAATCTTTTCATATGAATGGGGCACGGTTATTTTTTATAATTATTCTTCGGAACTTAAAATGCACCTACATTCTACCGACAGCCAAAATCAAGGTCATAGTGCTCTTAATAATTCAATAGCAGGATCAAAAGCATTGTCTGTTGAATTAAAGCTTCCTCCAATCAAAATCCCAACCTTTTCTGGCTCTTTTCAAATGTGGCCGGAATTTAAAGGATTATTTGAAAGCTTAGTCAGCAAAAACCCATAGATATCCGACGTGCAGAAGCTTCATTACTTGAAGTCCAATTTAATCGGTGAAGCGGAGCGGCTTTAACGTAATACTGCAATTACTGATAGTAGCTTTGAGTCTGCTTGGGCTATACTACTCAAGAGGTACCAGAACTTAAGATTGCTGAAGGACAACCAATACAGGCTACTATTAAACCAACCAAAAATTGATCAGGAATCGGCAGAAAACATCAAACAGCTGTTAGATACCACCAACGAAGCCAAGCATGCTCTAGAGAAACTCGGCGTTCCTGTTGCTTCATGGGAAGAGGTTATTATTTTCCAAACCATTCAGAAACTGCCATTCACTACTCTTGCTCTTTGGGAATCTCACATCTCCGCATACGTAGATTATCCAGAATACTCCGTTCTAGAGGATTTTCTCTTAACCAGGTCAAGAACTTTAGAAGTTCTTGGACAAACATCGTTAAATGTTGTCCAATCAAAACTTAAAAAACAAACTTCCACCACTGTTCGATCTCATAACTCGACAGATGCGAAATGTGCTATGTGTCCGGGTCTTCATTCAATTAGAAATTGCTTCAAATTCAAAGCTCTACACGCAAAGAAGAAACTGGACATTGTCAGGAGAAATAAATTGTGTGTTAATTGCTTGTCAAATGCACATACAACGCAAAACTGCACAAGCAACTTCACTTGTTCGCAGTGTAAACAAAGACGTCATTCGTTACTGCACATACAAGAGCCAGCTAACGCAATTCAGGTTAATGAGCCATCCGCTCAACCAACCACAACTTCCACTCCATCTCCATCGGAGAACCCATCGTCCTCCTCCACTTCCTCAGCATTTCACAACACTTATATTGCAAAAAACAGTAAAAGACAGACTGTTCTTTTGGCTACTGCGCTTCTACAACTATTGGACTATTTTAACAACTACTGGACAGCCTATAATGTTACGAGCTCTGCTAGATCCTGGATCGGAGGCTTCTTTTATTTCTGAGTCTAGTGCACAGGCCTTAAATCTCAACAGCGAAAGGAGTAACGTCAATATCATTGGCGTCGGAGATACTCAAACAAGTTTATCCAAATATAAAGTTTCGCTTGCAATATGCTCCAATGTCAACGATAATCTCAGACTACAGCTTACTGCTTTAGTGTTACCTAAACTCACCACGAATCTTCCAACGTAAATGTCTTGAAAGCTAACTGGGGTCATTTAAAAGGCATTGAACTTGCTGATCCGAACTTCAATAAGCCACGGAAAATAGATATGATACTTGGAAGCGATATATATCCATCAATTGTTCTGGAAGGTATTGTTAAAGGAGCACCGGGTACACCTATGGCTCAAAGAACTGAACTTGGGTGGGTCGTTTCTGGTGGCATTTCTTCTAACGACAAGTCTATGGTAACATCTCTCCACACAACTGTTGAAGGTCCCAAGTTAGAAAAAATTCTTTCACAATTTTGGGAACTTGAAGAAGTGTCAAGGAAAAAGATGCTTACGGCAGAAGAACAGCAATGTGAACTGCAGTTCTGCAGAACTCACCAGCGTCAAACCGATGGTAAATACAAAGTCCAACTGCCGTTTAAGGAAGGAAGACGTCCGGCACTTGGATTTTCCCAAAATGCAGCTCGTGTCAGATTGTATCAATTGGAGAAAAATTTCCAATTAAATGCAGGATTCTACTCTCAATATAAAAATGTATTGGAAGAATATAAGGAGCTAGGATACATGACCCCACTAGACACATCTGTATTACCAGAGAATCATTATTTTGTACCACATCACGCCGTAATAAAGGAATCAAGTTCCACGACAAAGATGTGCATTGTCTTTGTTGGAACATCTCTTAATGACCATTTGTTGGTTGACCCTAGGTTACAAGCTGACATCATCGATCACATCGCGCGTTTCAGGAAACACAAAGTTGCGTTCATAGCGGACATTAATAAAATGTATAGGCAGATTTGGGTTCCTCAAGAAGGTTCTGTTTATCAGCTCATCCTGTGGAGAGATGGCGACGCTGAAGAGCTAAAAATATACAGTCTAAACACTGTCACATTTGGCACCGCCGCAGCACCATATTTAGCAGTGCGTACACTGCAACAACTAGCAGTAGATATAAGAGACGATTACCCAATTGCATCACGGATCGCGACAGAAAACTTTTATGTGGACGACGTTATACACGGTGCAGACTCGGAAGATGGAGCCCTCGAGATGCAGAGACAACTTACTGCAATGTTGAGAAGTGGAGGATTTCCGTTTAGGAAATGGGCCAGCAACAGTGAGAAGTTTTTGACAGCCATTCCAGTCGAGGAACGAGAAGTGCAGCTTCCACTCGCGTTTGATGAAAGAAACGCAATCAAAACATTAGCAATCCATTGGCATCCTGGAAAAGATGTATTCACATTTAAAATTTGCGTACAGGACTCGAAATCGAACACAAAGCGAACTATATTATCTTACATCGCTCGCCTATATGATCCGATGAGTTGGATTTCTCCTTGCGTTATAATCGGTAAGGTGATTATGCAAGACATCTGAAAGGAGGGTCAGACTTGGGATAGTGAACTCAACCTGCTATTATTTCGTCATGGCAAAGTTTAAAGGGCGAACTGAATGCCTTAAACGCGCTTGAAATTCCTCGATGGATTCAAATTACCAGCAGCTCAGAAGTTCAAGTCCACGGATTTTGTGACGCCTCCGAAAAGGCATATGCTGCTGCTGTATATGTTCGAGTCGTCAAAGGAAAAACAGTCTTTACAAATCTACTGATTTCAAAAACAAGGGTTGCACCTCTTAAAAATAAATCGCTAGCACGTTTAGAATTATGCGGTGCACTCCTGCTAGCCCATGTAATTGTGCACACAGTTAACACAATGGATCTTCGGCAGGCAAAAACATTTGCGTGGTCTGATTCACAAATCACGCTGGCGTGGATCAAATCGGCTCCACATATCAGGAACACCTTTGTTGCCAACCGAGTAGCCGAAATTCAGGAGCTACGGATCAAAACTGTTGAAATATGTTGCTTCAAAAGACAACCCAGCAGATGCAGCTTCGAGAGGACTGTATCCCAAGGATCTCCTCAACCATTAGCAATGGTGTTATGGACCAGAGTTTTTAAAATCATTCGACGAAAACTGTCATCAGCCATTCACTGTTCAAAGCACGGAGCTTGAAATGAAAACAGCTGAACGTTCAAAACTCAAAAATGAATTTATAAGAAAAGAGTATCCCCTAATGACTATTTTCCAAATTTGCGTTCATCACACCATGTGTGAACCGAATATTCTTCTTTTAAGATTTTCTTCTTTTCAGCGATTAGAGCTACAGCATATTGGCCGCGCTTCATCACCAATGCTCGTAAACCATCTACTGGCTTTTCAGGACCGCTGTCCGTACCAGAAATTACAGCTGCCCGAATGCGATTGATTACCATCGTGCAGCACGAATTTTTCGCTGAAGAAATTTCCAAACTACAAAAAGGTGAAACGGTATGCAAAGGCAGTAAATTAGCAAGGTTGTCACCCATGATTGACGAAAATGGAATAGTTCGAGTCGGCGGAAGATTGGAGAATGCAGATCTTCCGTATTCACAACGTCATCCAATTATTTTAACGTCGCAGAATGTTTTAACAGAGTTTATTGTTCATGATGTTCATATGAGGTACCTGCATGGGGGTCAGCAACTCATGATGGCAACTCTTCGCACAGAATTTTGGATTTTTCAACTCAAATCCAATGTTCGCAGTTGCATCCATAAGTGCCTCAAATGTTTTAGGCACAAAGCTACGGTAATGCAACAACAAATGGGAAATTTACCAGCCCCCAGAGTTAACGAGGCTCGTCCTTTCAAAATATCTGGTGTCGAATATGCCGGTCCCGTACAGTTAAAAGCATGGAATGGTCGGTGCAACAGAATCACCAAAGCTTACATTGCAATCTTCGTTTGCTTCTGTACAAAAGCAGTGCACCTGGATATTGTGAGCGATTGTAGTACATCTGCGTTTCTTGCAGCCTTCAAACGATTTACCGCACGCCGTGGGATCTGTTCAAACCTGTACAGTGATTGCGGCACAAATTTCCAAGGAGCTGCCAGAATCATTGATTTAGACAATGCCAAACTGCGAAAATATTGGACAGAAGACATCGCAAAGCAACTCCAAGCTAATGGGACTATGTGGCACTTTAACGCCCCAGCTGCTCCACATTTTGGGGGTTTACGGGAAGCAGGCGTTAAGTCCATGAAGCTGCATTTGAAACGAATAATCGGCCACTACACACTTACATATGAAGAATATGTGACCGTACTAACACAAGTATGTAGCAGTCTAACAAATAAAACACGTCTAGACTCGACGATTACCAGCAACAAACTGACTTTATTTTCATATAATATTTAACAAGTACATGAGTACATCATACAAAAGAGAGAAGAGTGATACATACATACAAAGGATACGTATATTACTTAAAGAGAGTGATGAATACAATGAATACTATAAAGAAATACATGAGGATTATATACATGTACAATATAACCTACTACAACTCGGCCATACTGACCTATGAGATCACCTGATCTCTATTATAAATAATCTACTTTCTTAACAGTTATTGTATTTATTTAATTTAAACCATTCGACACATTACGTCCCCTGAACCAAGGTCGTATATTATTCGCCGCCCATACTCCCTGATATGGTGTTCGTGACTGTTGAAAGCCGTCCACATCTTTTATAATATAGCGGTCATTACGCAACACTTTCGTGACTTGATATGGTCCTTTAAATTTCGGAATTAACTTTTTGGATACGCCAGTGTGTGAATCGAAATT
Source organism: Rhingia rostrata (assembly GCA_949824845.1). Classification (NCBI taxonomy): domain Eukaryota; kingdom Metazoa; phylum Arthropoda; class Insecta; order Diptera; family Syrphidae; genus Rhingia; species Rhingia rostrata. The sequence continues at coordinate 39,600,719 of OX463759.1, forward strand.
TTTTACCACCACATAGTCCCCTACCTGATACGTAGTAGGTTTCCGGCGCTTCTTATCAACATACTGTTTGTTGTAAATTTGTAACTGTTTCTGTTTAGAAGAAGCTCTACTTCGCACCAACTTATGATCTTAGCTAGCATTGGTCCTATACTTCGATTAACTCGTTCCACCTGACCATTTGCTTGGGGGGACCCAGTAGCCACTTTGATGTGCTGAACGTTGTTTTTACTTAAGAATTCCTCAAAATCGTTTGAAGTGAAAGTCCAAGGTGCATAGTTTCCGACAGGGGAAGTCGGAAACTATGCACCTTGGACGACTGTATGATCTAAAGTAATCTGATAAAACTCGTAGCACTTCCTTTGTATTCGTCGTTTTGGTTGGATATAGCCTAACAAATTTGGTACAAGCGTCAATGACAACGAGAATGTGTTTCAGCATTCTTGAATTATCTACCGGTCCATAATGGTCTATGTGAACAACATCAAACGGTGAGCTTCCTTTGGGCACACTATGTCAAAAACCTTCCTGTCGACCATTTTTCAAAGAATAAACCAGGCACTTTAGACAATTTTCAATATGTTTCGTAACTTTTTCTTTCATTTTTGGGAACCAATAACTTTTTGAAATCAAATCAATCATTTTATTTGCACCTACATGGCCAATTTCATCATGATATTTGTACATAACATGTTCTTCCATATCCTCAGGGACAAAAACGCTACTGAATTACTTTCTTTTTTTCTATGCAATATACCATTGCGCATTTCATACAATGCATGCTCTGAATTTTGTAGCATTTCGCACAAATCACGGATACGTTTATCTTTACCTTGACATATGACTAAATTTTCTTCGAAAGTATTAGTTTCGAGAACCATGATATTTGTAGATCGACTCAACGCATCGACGTGCTGCATTCTCGTGCCTGCTCGATGTTCTAAGACGTATTCATAATTTTGGAGCTCTAATGCCCACCTCGCTATTCTGGGATTCAATTCTTTTTTACTAAGAGTCATTGTTAACGAGTTGCAATCCGTAATTATCTTGAAATGACTACCTTGCAGATATACACGAAATCGTTGGAGAGCATTTACTATCGCTAACGTTTCTAATTCAAAACTATGGTATTTTGACTCAGCTTCTGTCGTTCTTTTTGAATAATAAAATACTGGATGCATTTTCCCGTCACGTTTCTTTTGCATAAGAATTGCGCTGAATCCAATGGAGCTAGCGTCACAATGGAGTTCTGTAATATCTTTCGGATCGTACAACGCTAAGATTGGAGATTCTATCAGTTTTTTCTTAAGGATTTCAAAACACTTCAACTCTTGTTCTCCAAACCGAAATTTTGCTTCTTTTCTTGTCAGATCATATAGGGGTTTAGCGATCACAGAGAAATCTTTAACAAACCTACGAAAATAAGAACACAATCCAAGAAAACTCTGAACCTCGTGTACCTTCTTTGGAACCGGAAAATTTTGTATTGCTTGTAACCCCTTTTCATCGGCTTGTATTCCATCTGATGAAATAGTGTATCCTAAGTATCTGATGCTCGTTTGCAGAAATTCGCACTTATCTAGTCTCAACTCCAGTTTGTTATCCACTAGTCTTTTAAAGACCTCATTTAAAATTTGGCAATGTTCCTCAAAATCTTCTGTTGCGACCATGATGTCGTCTAAATATACAATCAACTTTTCCTCCCTAACCAAATCAGAAAATATTTTGTTAATAAACCTTTGAAAGTTTGACGGTGCATTTTTTAGCCCAAACGGCATCCTCAGGAACTCATATTGTCGTAGCGGGGTTATGAACGAAGTAAATTTTACAGAATCTGGATGCATGTAAACATGAAAAAATCCATTTTTTAGATCTAATTTGGTAAAAAATGTTTTATTCGTAAGCCTATCCAGCAAATCATCTATAAGAGGGATCGGGTAGCAATCCTTAGCGGTTACCTTGTTTAATGTGCGATAATCCACACACATTCTAAGCTCACCAGTCTTTTTTTTTCACTAAAACGATAGGCGAAACAAACTCCGATTCACTAGCCCTGACGTATCCTTGACTTATATACTCGTCCAATAACTTCTGTAATTCTGTTTTTTCAGCATATGATAACCGACGTGGAGGACAATGAAAAGGTTTCGCGTTATTCAGTGTCAAGATCATTTCACTCTTTATCTTTGGTTCGTAAGGACGTATAGGTGTCAAGTAATTTTTACAAAATTCATTATAAAAGTGCTCTTTTTGTACTAAACTTAAATCCCCGTTAATGTTTAAATCTATCATTTTATTTACATCGTAATTTATTGCAAGAAGCTGTTTGTCAAAACTATCATCGGTGTAACGATCACTTTGTGTTTCTGAAGTGTTTTCAATCTTATTTTCGAAACATGAGACTATGCTACATTTACTTGCCTTTAAAAAATCTCTTCCTAAAACTACATTATAACCCTTCAACTCATCAGTCACAACATTCAGTTCTAATTCAACTTTTTTATTATTTATTGATGTGAAACAAAAAACTTTTCCAAACATTTGTATTGTCGTTTTGTTTAAGCCAAAGTATGATATATTAGTAGGCTTATGCATAACAACATTTTTAGGAACAAACGACTTCCTGACGAGGCTGATTGGGCTCCCTGAATCTATTAGGCATTCTAAAACGAAACTAATACTAGCATCACTCTTTACATAAAATTTTAAAAGTCTTACGTAATCCTCGTCAACGTCTTCTTCAACCAGCTGGACAGTCTTCTTCCGACTTGGACACGCTGCAGCACGGTGTTGCATTGACCCACAAGCAAAACAAGCACCGAATTCCCTCTTCGGCTTTCTGCACTCGGCAGCAACATGGCCCAACGAATTACAGTTGTAGCACCTCACCGTCAACGTCTTTGTTGGTAATTTCTTCATCGGCCGCTCGCGTGGTTTTTGCTTCAACTTTGCAAATGCAGACAGCAACTGTGCTTTTGTTGTAAAGCACTGCATATGGGCTTGCAATCTCAGATGCTCGTCAACAATCCCCTCTATCAAGTACTCGACCAACTCCTGCTCATCCACCTGGACGCCATTGGACAGAATTATTTTGTCGTTGAAGTACTCCAGAAACGATTCGTGCTCTTTCCACACTCGCAACTCGAACTTGTGGCGCATCGCCAACTTACTTTCTTTATTTCCGAAAAGCTCTTTTAATTGTATAACCAAGTCGTCAACACTCTCCGTAAAAAAAGTTGGCTTCGAATGCAACCAGGCTAACGCCTTTCCCTTCAGTTTGCACATCATCAACGTTCGTACCACATGTTCGTCTAGCATGTATAGTGCGTACCAAAACAGTTGGCCAACGGTCGATTGCTCAGAGAGAGGATTTAAGAGAACAAAAATGACGCGAAAGAGATTTAATCACTAAGCGATTTTGCCTGTAATTTACAATGCGTAACCCAACTTTACAGTGCTTAGAACTAAAATGCTGTTGAATATCTAAATAAACTTAATTTTTTATTATGAGGTCGACTTTTATACATTTCTACCTAGAAGTCCGATTGTATTTGAAAGGGTTCCCAACCCTTTTTATGGTTGAACATTTCGTGGTTTAGCGCTAGGTACCTGTATGGGTGGTGTGCTTGGTTAGCATTAATTTTATGATGTTTGATTTTAACTGTTTGACTTAAGTTTAAAAGTTTTACGACATGATTAGTGTTTGCATTTGGTAACAGAAAATCGTGCCTATTGTTATTGGGTATAAAATCGTTTACGTTTCCAAAAAATTCCCAAATTGTAATTTTTTTATTAAATTTACCTACCTCGCCCAAATTCAATGATATAAACAAAAAAAATTTGGTGTGACACTGCAATTTACTTTACTTTGCGTGCCAATATCAGTACCTACATGATCAATATGCACGACACAATTAATAATGATCAACGAAAGCTTAATGAGCAAATAGGGTTTAAATCTAAAACCGTACACCTTCATACAGACACAGTCACACAATCAATTCATGTGCAATGTTTTGCTTAATCTATCCGACCGTGATCACATCATACTCCTACAAAGAACCGACAAGACAAAAAACGAAACAATATATTTTCCTCCAAGTAAAGTTGACATATAATGGTCTATATTTTTCCTCCGCTCCTAATTTCAGTATAACAGAAGGAAAATGAAGAAACCACCCTCAGTGAGATCGCGACAGCGATCTTGAACACAAGGCAGGGTATACGTCGTTTTCCACCCATTTTCGTCTCTTTATGCTTGTTTTTGCAATTTTAAGAGCTTGTAAAACACATTTTAAGAGACCTGCGCAGTAGAATGGCCAACTGTTTTGGTACGCACTATACATTGCTTTTACGCTTTGTAGCTGTGCTACCCACACATCCAAATTCGATTCGCCTTCATACTCAGGTAGCAAGTCTTTGTATATAGAGAAAAAACTTGTATTCGGCTGCGGTCCCTGCATCATGTCATTCGTCATCTCAATTTTTCCACTCGTTTGAGCAACCCTCTTCAGAAATTCATTTTCCTTGGCAAGCACATCTCTCTCTCGACGTAGCAGGTCCACTTCTCTTTTGTAAAAATGGCGCTCTCTTTCTTCCATTGAACACATTAAAATATTCCTATCATTCGTATCGTGGTTGTCTGCGTTGTTCGAAACACTCACTTCGACTTCTTTTTGTCTCGCCACTCCTTTCGGTATTGCGTCTGCCTCTTCAAATTCTTCGTCTTCATCGTCGCTCTCCGCTTCACACTGTGTAGCAACCGGTACTTCGACTAAGAGTTCCTTCGGTACCTCATTCAAACGCGCGACAAGCTGCGTTTTCACCCCCACTGTCGGCAATTCCAACCGCCGCAGCCAACAACGGAGCTGACGAACGGTGTAATCGTTTCCATCGATCGGACGATCCATTTGCTCACTTTTATTTTTTATACTTTTCTTTTAGTCAGGAAATTTGTTCCTTTCACACAATTTCGATACGATTGTCCACTCTTTTGTCACACACACACGATTGCTTTCTTTGTTCCTTCTTTTGGCGTTCACTTTTACGTTTTACACTCTTTTTTTTTTTTTTTTTAATTTGCGCACACTTTCTTTTGCTGTTTAGTCCTCGTATCGTTTAACACTCGTTATTTTTCTTTCTAGAATTTTTTTTTTTTTGAGAAATTTGCGGGTGAATTCCACTTCTGAAATGTTTGTAGCAGTCTAACAAATAAAACACGTCTAGACTCGACGATTACCAGCAACAAACTGACTTTATTTTCATATAATATTTAACAAGTACATGAGTACATCATACAAAAGAGAGAAGAGTGATACATACATACAAAGGATACGTATATTACTTAAAGAGAGTGATGAATACAATGAATACTATAAAGAAATACATGAGGATTATATACAAGTACAATATAACCTACTACAAGTAGAAGCTTGTTTAAATTCTAGACCTCTTTGTCCGGTTAGCGAGGATCCAGAGGATTTATCGATCTTGACGCCAGGCCATTTTTTAATCGGTACATCATTAAACACTGCGCCCGAAAGTAACCTAACCGACATCAAGTCAACCCATTTGGACAGATGGCAACTTCTTCAAAAACTTCACCAAGATTTCTGGAAAAAATGGAAGTCCGAATACCTTGTTCGACTTCAAAAACGCTCAAAATGGTGAATCCAGATATTAAAGTAGGACAACTTGTACTTCTACCTGAAGAACAAACACCTCCTACACTTTGGCGGCTTGGTAGGATAGTTGAAACTCATCCTGGATCTGATGGGAAAATACGTGTAGTCACTATAAAGACAGCAACATCGAGCCTAAAACGTCCAATCGCTAAACTTTGTTTGATTCCATGGACAAACGAATAAAATGTAACTTAAACACACACACACGTATAATAATAAACTAAAATGTATCAAATATTAGTCATAATAATTACTAACTCATAATTCTTAATCATATCTAATCGCTATATATAACCTAATATTGCAACACACCCACATATGCATGCATCTCATCGAGTGCATAGTCAGTGGAAACATCTCGCAACATACATCCTTAATCATGAGCGGAGAACCAACATAATAAGAGGGATTTAATATGCGTTATAATTAACCTTCGCCGAAAACTTCATCTCCCATCGAATTCGTCTTCCTGTGGTCCGGCAGGATGTTGCAGCGCAACAATGCATTTAAATTCAAATTTGCGAAAAGCAAAACGCATTGAATGCAAAACTGCAAAAAGGCGTCGGCAAAAACGCATTTTTATTTTTTGTCAATGTCACCAACAAATAAGAGACAGAAACCATGCAACAACAACAAACGAACAAGAACAATACGCACAGCAGCTTCCCGGAGACAAAGCACAATAGTGTGGGTGACAAGGTGGAGAAACCATATAGGAAAAATTCGTATGAAAAACGATCATCACATACTTTCTAGCACCGACACAACAGCATCACAGAACACCGCCACGGAAGTGTGGGTGACCGACTCAACACTATGTTAGAAGAGTGCATGCAATGTTGTTGGTAGAGTTAGCACGCTAACAAATGTGCCAATATTTTGTATGTAGGATTGTACGGAAGCCGCTAAGCAGATCAATTAAAGTAGCAGTTCCAGTTCCGCAATTTAAAAGTCAACGAACTTTGAAGTTGGTCAGGGCCAGCAGAAGATGAGGTTTCATGTTAACTATAAGACACAGAATGTAACATTCAAATTTGTAAAGTGCAATTAGTCAGTCGGCAATAATAAACTAGTTAAATTCTTAATCCATACCACGGTTTCAGTCGTTTTATTTCATATCAAAGTTGTTCTAGCGATCGATTTTAGATTTGTTTTGAATCCGCAATTTTAGCGTGCACTTAGTAAAAAGTGCAGCATTTAGCTAGTGTCCGTGCGATACAATGATGTCTACTTATAAGAAGGAATGTTGAAAACCATTTTGCTCAAGTAAGTGTTCTAAACGTGTTAAGAGGAATTTCTCGTTCACTATTTTGTCATTTAACTTTCTGTAGTCTACCACTACCCTCCATTTCGTGTTGCCGGCTACATTTTTCTTAGGCACTAGTAATAGAGGTGCGTTGTAAGGGCTTTTTGAATGTTCTATTATGTCGTCATTGAACATTTGTTCAACTTGTCTATAGTTTATTAAATATGTTAGGATGCAGAATTGATCCCGGTGGTTGTGTGAAGGGAGAAATAAAAATAGACAAATTTGTCGTTATAACAAAACTTTATTTCTTAAGTAGGAATAATGATCTTACCTCGTGGAGGGTTAGTAAAAGAAGAGAAAGTGAAAAGCTGAGAAACTTATACGAAAGGCCAGAAGGAAAGTGTTATACAGATGGGGATTGCCACATATTAAATAAGATACGTGTCGATAAAGTAGATCTTAAGAATAAAACAGATTAGAGTTTAAGGTGTTTGGCTTAAACATTGCCGCCCGCCTTGGAGGAATATGATCTGCAAATAACTAATATCGAGGCTTATTTTATAATCTATCTTATCCCTATATCTGAACTATCAGATTGAGAATCTTTGTATTATTCGAAGGGGTTCCACTCAGTTCGAGATAAAGGAATGTTAGTATAGGGATTATCTAAACTATCTGGAATTTGCAGATGCATTCAACAAATTTACAGATACATTCAAATATAAAAGGAATCATTAAAATATATAAAAATATATCAAAATTAGATAAATTTGATATAAATGCATACATAAGATACACAAGATACGTATGCTTACAAATATTTAAGTGTAGTTCATAATATTCATTAAACAAAAGAGTATTTAATAAAATGACTTATTAGTAGGGATAACACATAGCTTAACAATATGCCGAATGCTTGCTATGCGTACTCTACCATCGTTGCCTGGAAAAACGTTAGTAACACGACGTTTTCCTTTCCAACTACTACCACATCTCCGATTTGAACATATCGTTGAGGAAATTTCCATTTGTATCTTTTATGTAACTCTTTCAGATATTCTTCTTTCCAGAAATGTAGCTGGAATAAAATTTCAGCTTTTAACATCGATTTAATAAGTAATGTGAGGATTCATGTGGAATTAACTCCGCTGTATATAGCAGGGGGCTTCCTATTAAGAAATGCACTGGAGTGAGAGAAAGTGCGGCAGATGAACTTTCAGATACTGTACTGATCAGACACAAATTAAGGCACGCTTCTATGCGTGTTTGGATGTTGTAGAACGAGGGTAGACTCTGATTGGCTTTAACTTGGCAATGTCCAGTGTTGTAACTCTGACTACACATCAAGTGCTTATTTTTTACCCCCAAGTGGTAACCATCGGGTTCTGGTCTCTTCCAACCGGATTTGACTTGCTAAACGATAAGCGCGAGTGTTGATAACACGACGAAAAACCGCACCACTATAAACAGCCAACTCAGAATGGCACGGAATGAATACTCGGCCTGCTGTCCCAGGCGAACCTAGACAAACTGCTTTGACATATTCGGACAACAGGTTGTCTAGGAATTTCAAGGGTTAGTCAGGCCCCTTGAGCAGAGCTGGTGGCGAATGAACCGAAAGGCAAACGGAAGCGCTCAATCCCGTAGTGGATAAAAAATAAATTGGAGCAAGCCCTCCAGGTTCGGGGTTATGCTTTGGGTTAACTACCCAACCATGGAAAAATCTAACGGTTACGAAGCACCCAATAGCCTCGGAAAGGACTAATTTTATTGTTGACAACACGGCTAAACAAAAAAAGGAAAACGACGTTCGTATCTGCACCTGGAATGTGAGAACATTAAACTGGAGAGATGCAAGCGAACAACTAGCGGAAGCCCTAAACTGCTACAAAGCAGACATTATTGCCATCCACGAAATGCGATGGGATGGGCTGGGCAAAAGCGACTATTCGGATGCGGATTTGTTATAAGTGCCGCTCTTAGGCAAGAAGTCTTATGTTTCCAAGACATTAGCGAACGCATTGTAACGATCCGCACCAAGTCCAAAATCGCCAACATAACCCTAATATGCGCTCACGCCCCAAAGGAGGAAAAAGATGATATAGCTAAGGACTGCTTCTATGAGCTCCTTGACAAAACCTATGAGCGACTACCGAAGTACGATGTTAAAATCGTGATGGGAGAAAGATTTTCGCAAGTTTTACCAAAGTGTAAAACGTGAAAGCCAAGAGATGAGCAAGGAAATATCGTAGTTGAGACACAGTCAATGCTGAGAATACAGAAGAACCTCTTCTGCAGACTGTTAAACGGCAATGAGGAACAACATTCCGCTATCAGGCAGAACGAACCATTCAATATTGGCAACTACAGCGAAAGCTGCCAACCACCCGACCTGAGTGAAGTGAGGATAGCAAAATCTAAACTGATGCTGCCGGAAATAACGGCCTTCCCGCCGAGCTTTATAAAGCCGGCGTAGATGACTTGGTATGTAACATCCACCAACTCATAAGCCGAATCTGGTCGGAAGAAAGTATGCCTGAAGCATCGTTTTCCCGATCCACAAAACAGGAGACCCTCTAAACTGCGCCAACTGCAGAGGCATAAGTCTTATCAACATCGGCTACAAAATTCTATCTGCCGTCATATGTGAACGCCTGAAACCGTTTACCAACAACCTGGTCGGCTGTTATCAGAGTGGCTTTAGGCCAGGAAAGTCCACTTTCGCAGATCCTGCCATGGTATACTGCCCAAACTTGTCCGTTTGTGTAGGATGACGATGGAGAAATCTCGCTGCTCCATAGGGTCGGAAACGACCTAACTGACACATTCGATACCACCAAGGATTTAGGCAAGGCGAGGCGCTGTCATGTGACTCCTTCAATCTGATTCTTGAGAGGATTGTGCAAAACTCACGAGCCAACACCAGAGGCACAAATTTTCAAAAATCTGTACAAATACTAGCATACGCCGACGTATTGACATCATTTTAAGGACCCAACGTGATGTCATAGCCACGTTTGCTAGTATAGAGAAGGAAGCGGCAAAAATGGGTTTAGCAGTAAATAAGAGCAAGATTAAGTATATGCTGTCAATACGAAAAGACACACAACATCGACGATTTGGAGAGAACGTCACCACTGACAGATATAACTTTGAGGTAGTACGGGACTTTATCTATCTCGGCTGCCCTATTAACTCTGACAACAACATCTTGTCAGAAATTAAACGAAGAATTACTCTTGCCAACCGCTGTTTCTTCGGGTTAAGAAGGCAATTCAGTAGTAAAGCCCTCACTCGAACGAAAGGAGATCTTATATAAGACCCTGATCATCCCAGTTCTGCTCTACTGCGCTGAAGCATGGACCGTCTCAAAAGCGGATGAAGAAATCCTTGGTCGATTTGAGAGGAAAATTCTTCGAAAAATCTTCGGTCCCGTTTGCGTTGACGGTCTATGGAGACGAAGACTAACCCAAGAACTATACGGGCTGTACAGCGACATGCCCCTGGTCAAAAAACTCCCAGCCACACGTCGGACGCAGTAGAGGAAGAACTCGACTTAAGTGGCGCGCACAAGAAGAAACCGACCTCAACCAACTTGGAGTGCGCAACTGGAGGCAATTAACTAAGGACCGCGCTAATTGGAGAGGCATGTTGGTTGAGGCCCAGGTTCATTCCGGACTGTAGCGCCACTTAAGTAAGTAAGTTCTATGCCATAGAGTAAAGTAAAACTCCTGAAAGGTAAACTTCACTCCATTTGCTACTTTTGTAAAGTGTGTCTCGAAGCTTTTGACACCTGCTTCCCACAGGCCGCCCATATGAGGAGTGCCTGGTGGAATAAAATGCCATGGTAATGCATTGTTCTGCGATCTACAAATCTCGGCCGTCGTTTGATTTAAAAAACTTTTGAAGTTCTCTTAAATAATGCGATATGCTCTAACGAATTTGGTTCCATTGTCAGAATAAACGTCATGTGGAAGGCCTGTTCTGGCTTCACATCTATGAAATGCAGCTGTGGATAGCTCAGAGCTACCCTCTAGATGTGTGGCCTTCATACAAAAGCAAACAAAAACACCCACGTAGCCTTTTGTGATTCGACAAATTCTTCTAAATGCCTTAATATAGAAGGGACCGGCAAAGTCTACTCCAAGCTTTGAAAACGGGCGAGAAAAGTTTGACCTTTCCCGAGGCAGAGCTGCCATAAGTTGGTGAACGTTGATGTTTCTTGTGAATCACACAAATTTTGAAGTTATTAACACATGCTTTTATAAAATTTTTGAGCTTGTTGATCCAATATTCTTGTCTAATGATGACAAACATTAATTGATTTCCTCCGTGAAGGGAAATCTTATGAATGAAATTCAAAAGATGTTTGGCAAACAATGATTTATATGGAAAAATGATGGGAAACCATTCGGCCATTGAAATATTTGAATTAGTTAGTCGACCGTTTACTTGCATAACACCTTTAGTGTCGAGAATTGGATTAAGTGCCAGAAGCTCACTTGATCGACTAATCGATTGGTTGTTCATAAGAAGTCGGTATTCACAATGAAAATAAGTTTTTTGTAAAAGAATTATAAGTCTTTCTTTAACCAAATCAAATTCATTTTTCCTGTTTCGTAGTATTTGCATTCAAATTTAGTTTGGTACCGTGAGTTCGTTAAATGAAAAATCTCAATACGTATGATATCACCCTTAAAGCTCTCGAAAAACAAGAAAACTTTTGGAGTATATCTTCATGTTCAATGGATGACGTACGAAGAGATTTATTAGGTCAGCTTCATGGACAGATGAAGAAGTGGTTGAGGGCCAAGCAATTTGACTAGTTTGAAGCCATATTGGATCGTGCCTACACAATTTATTGTCAAGAAGTTCACCAGGAGCCATCCCCATAGTAGCTAGATCAACAGGATTATCCTCTGAAGATACATGTCTCCAGCAAATGTCTCCGTCATAATTCTTGATTTTGCTGGTACGATTTGTAACAAATGTTCGTCAAGAACATGATGATTTATCTAACCACGCAAGAGGACTATAGACGAACCAGTCCACAGGTATAACGATACGTTTTCTGACCTGAACATACCTAAAACTTCTTTGATAAGCGTGGGAAGAAGAACGGCGCCACAAAGCTCTGATCTAGGTAGGTTATTCGTGTTCACGGGTGCAATTTTGGTTTTTGCACACAGAAGTTGACAAGATGCAACAATATATGGCTGCAGCATAAGCTTGCTCGGAAGCGTCGCTAAGCCAATGGATTTCAACTTTGCTGTGTGAAAGTGTTCCTAGCCATCTTGGTACACCTAACTTTGAAACATCAGTAAAGGTCGTAGTAAACGATTTCCATGTATCTAAGGAATTAGGCGTAAGATTTTCATCCCAACCACTTTTATCTTTCCATATCTGCTGCATTAATATTTTCGCTTTAATGAAAATTGGGGCAGTCCAACCCGCTGGATCGAAAAGCTTAGCTTAGTGCAGATAGATGAAAATGAAAAAGGTTTAATTTTGAAGTAAAACGTATCAGACTTGGCATTCCAAAAAACACCAAGAGTTTTGACAGCACTTTGGTCGGTCAAGTTTAAAAAAAGATCGTTTAGAACGTGATCTTTAGGGATATTTTATAACAACGTTGAATTAGCAGTCCATTTTCGCAGGACAAAGCCAGCAGAAGAGAGGATCAATATAATTTCAACTTGTGATTTCAAAGATTGTTCAAGCGAATCAGAACCTGAAAGTAAATCATCGACGTAAAAGTCATTGCGGAGCATCTGAGCTCCTAATGGATATAGTGACTCTTCGTCCTCAGCAAGCGAGTACGTATTGCCAAATAAGGTGCACAGTTGACACCAAATGTAACTGTTTGTAGCTCGTAATATTCAATTTGAATTTCAGGAGATCCTCTGAAAAGAATTCTTTGAAAAGAGGCTTGCGAAGGATGAACGCGTATTTGCCGATACATTTTGATTATATCTGCGTTGAAAACGTAAATATACTTACGTCAACGCGCCATAAGTGAAACTAGGTCCTGTTGTAAACTAAGCCCAGTGTGAAGAATATCGTTGAGACTGTTGCTGTTTTGAGATGGACTTGCAGCATTGAATACAACGCGTAACCTTGTTGTTGAACATTCTGGCTTAACAACTGCGTGATGAGGTAAACAGTATGACATAACTTTATTGTTCAAAGATAGTTCATGAGAAGATACATGTGATCAATTGCCGTATGGTAGATTCGGAGTAAAGAGTTTCGCAATAACGATCTTCCTGTGACATGGGTCTTATATCACAAATCTCTTCTAACTCCCAGAAACACTTAACTTCTTCATCTAGAGAAACTTGATTAAAATGGGACACAAATTTTGAAAGCGTGGACTCGTTTTGAAGGGGGCCAGAAACGATCCAGCCAAAAAATTGTGTTTAGTCCAACCAAATTTCCCAAAAGATTGCTACATATTCTTCTAAGATGATACTTGGATAGGTATCAGCTCCACTGAGTAAATCTACTCGAGAAGAGTAGATCTGGGGATCTGCCAGCTTAAATTCAGAAAGTTTTGTAATGTCTATTGAATCAGCTGATTGCGAATAAAGTTTTTCAATTGGATTCTCAACAACTAGAGCTTGTACAGGAATAGTTTTTGAATAAATTTTGCTCCTACTTTATTTTAAAGTGGCATAACATTTTAGATGTTGTAGATAGAGTAGCATTGACACAAGAAATAGTTGTATTAATTAGGGTAAGGGGAAGGGATACACGAAGTTTCGCAGCTTTAGAGATCAAGGTTATTTCCGATCCATTGTCGATTAGTGCTCGGAGAGTGTGTTTATCACCCTGAGAATAAACATGAACTAAACCTGTAGCCAAAAGAATTTGCTTCGAAGATTTCGAAAAGTATGCGTTAATATTAGAAAGATTAGATGAAGTAGTAGACTGTATATTTTGTAATTGTGAATTCGTTAGAGGATTCGATTGAGAAGTCGATGGAATCGGCATTGATTGGTTTGGGGAGGTTTCTTGTAAATGAAGAAGTGTATGGTGTCGTTTCTTGCAATTGTAGCAACTAAACTTACTTCTAAACGTTTGTATAGTGTGAAATGAAGCTAAACAATTTAAGCATAGATTATTTGCTCGAACTATTACAACCCTATCATGAATAAAGTTATGCAAAAACGTAGGACAGGCGCGTAATGAATGATTACCTTGACATTACCTTGTATGATGCGTTTTTAGTTTCCTGGTTGATTGTGCCTGTGGAATTAAAATACTCGGTTTTGATTTTGAAGAAGTCACAAATCGTTGGCAGTTTCAATAACTGTGTATCGCGATACTAAGAACTTACTTAAATGTTCCCAGGTTGGTATCTCAGCTGGATTTTCTAAGCCTTGTTCCCAAAGAGAAAGGGTTCTTTCAGGCAAACGACTTGAAACTAAAAAGGTCAAGAATGAGTCCCAAGATTCCGATTTAATTCTATTCATATGTTTAAGAGGTTTATCAGCCTCAACAGTAACGTTATTGCATTTTACAAGTACTCTTTTATTTTCGTATTGCTCTTTAAGTGCATTCCACGCAAGGTCAAAATTGTCATCCGTCAAGGCAAAATTACAATATCGTATGTATCATCGCGAGTCTTAGCCCATAGATGGAACAGCTTTTGAACGGCACTTAATCGTGGACGAAAGATAATCTCCGAAGAATACCTCAGAATCACACGCAGGAAGGGAAAACGTACAAATTTTCGAAACTTTTTCAGTTGCAAGTGTTTTAACGTGCAACAAGGCTTCGGAAACGCCTAAGGCAATATCATCTTGCTTGCCGACTTTCTCAATAGGATAACCACTAGGAAAAGGATTCAACCTATTAGTTGCACTTAAAATCCATCCTAAGCAAGAGATATATGTTTCGGTTGAAAGCTTGTATTTAGATTTCACTGCAGGTAAATTATCTTGTGGTAATGGTTCCGTTGTGTTACGAACGCAATTCGCGTAAGCAGATTTACTTTCCTTGCTTCTAACGAATGAAGCGATGCGGAGTCTATATTAATTTCTTTAATATCCGCGAAATACTCGACCAGGTTATCGGCGCAAAAAATAAAATCTCCATTTGAGACATTTTGCTGTTTACTTAAAAAAAAAATTGTAAATGGCTTTAAAGAAAAAACATATGAGAAGGATACAATACACTATGTGGATCGTTTTGTACCCAATCCCATCCCAGAAGGTGGGCGTGGGTTAAAATAATACATGGGAGAAATATTTACACCATCATAACCAATGATTTTGCAACAAATTTTTTTTCGAAATGTTTAAATTTTTACTGAAAACGCCCTTAAAAAAGTGGGCGTGGAAAAAAACTTTGTATAGAAGAAATATAGACATTAGTATTGTCTCGATATCATGCTCAGACATTTGTTCAATTTCTCTAATGGTTTGGCCACAAATAACGTTTTCCTAAAATTGTGGCGTGGCAGTGGACTGATTTCAAAAATGTTTACACTTGTTCTGCTTCGTCGGATAGAGAGTCTGTATACCAAATCTCAAAACTCTAGCTCGAAATTTAAGGCCCGAAAATCGGTGACACGCAGACAGACGGACGGACAGACAGACATGGCTAAATCGACTCAGCTAGCGATTTTGAGTCGATCCATATACTTTGAGGTATATCTAGCGAAATTATTTCACTATGTTACAAACTTAATGTCAAAACTAATATACCTCTATGGGATAGGGTAAAATAATATTGTTCATACTATATAGGTACGAAGAAGAAGGTCGTGCTCACTGCTCGTGCCCAGATTCGAATAAATGAGACTTCTTTGGCGGTGATGAGCGGGGTAAAGATGATAGTGGTGAATAGATTTTTCACGGGCTGCGAACTTGTGTATGTGGATTTTCGGTACGCTTATTGATGACGATCGGCAGGAAAGAAAGGTTAGGAGGTGAACTATTGATTGGTGAACAATTGTTTTTATTGGATGGTTATGGATTTCACTGATGTTCGAATGTTAAATTGGTTTCAAAAGTGGGTGGATTTCAAAAATGTTTACGCTTGTCCTGCTTAGTCGGATTGAGTGTCTGTATACCAAATTTCAAAACACAGACAAACGAACGGACAGACAGACATTTCTTAATCGACTCAGCTAGCGATTCTGAGTGGATCCATATACTTTTAGGTATATCTAGCGAAATTATTTCACTATGTTACAAACTTAATGTCAAAAATAATATACCTCTATGCGGTAGGGCAAAATAATATTGTTTACACTATATAGGTACGAAGAAGAAGGTCGCGCTCACTGCTCGTGCCCAGATTCGAATGGATGAGACTTCTTTGGCGGCGATGAGCGGGGTAACGATGATAGTGGTGAATCGATTTTTCACGGGTTGCGAACTTGTCTATGTGGGTATTCGGTACGCTTTTTTATGACAATCGGCGGGAAAGAAAGGTTGGAAGGTGAACTTTTGTTTGGTGAACAACAGTTTTTATTGAATGGTTACGGATTTCACTGATGGTCGAATGTTAAATTGGTTTAAACACTGAGTGAGGTTAATACAGCAAACTGCTTGATGGTTGTGTTTTCCAACTGATGAATTGATGATCGGCAGAAATTGCGTAATGGTGAATCAAATCAAGATGTAGATTTTGTTGATGTTGAGTTGGAATTGCAATAATTTGGTGATTCCAATGATACAATCATGCGGATGCAGAGTTGTAATGTGATGAAAAGGAATGAAATTCCGTGTTATTTGCGATGCAAAATTGAGTAAAAATACTTGTAGAATCGGTTATTCGTTGATATGGCTCGATTAGGACCAAATGTTGGGCTGTACTTGATCCCGGTGGTTGTATGAAGGGAGAAATAAAAATAAACAAATGTTTCGTTATAATGAAACCTTATTTCATAAGTAGGAACAATGATCTTACCTCTTGGAGGGTTAGTAAAAGAAGAGGAAGTTAAAAGGTGGAAAACTTATAGGAAGGGCCAGAAAGAAAGTGTTATACAGGTGGGGATTGACTGTTTACATACGCCATCTATGGTTTCACAATATAAATCTAGGATTAAGATAGACACAAATTAAATAAGATAAAGTAGATCTTAAGAATAAGATTAGTGTTTAAGGTGTTTATCTTAAACAATATATGTCGGTGTTTTATCGGTAGTTTCAATTTTCTGTCTAAATATAAATATTGTTGGTTGTCAATGGTTCGTTTTCCATGTGAAAATTTTTCCAAAAATAACAATTAATTCATTTTTTGCATTGTTGTCTTTGCAATTGATTTTTAAGTTTTTTTCATTATTTGCTTAAAACGATCGTCATTGTTTTTATACCCTATCCCATAGGGGTATTTTAGTTTTGATACATAGTTTGTAACATAGAGATATTATTGAGCTAGGTATACCTCAAAGTATATGCATCAACTCAGAATCGATAGCTGAGTCGATTTAGCCATGTCTGTCCGTCCGTCCGTACGTCACCAGTTTTTGGGCCTTACATTTTTAGCTAGAAAGATGAAATTTATTACACGTGCTTGTTGTTGCTCCCAGCAGAACAAGAGTTAAATTATTTGAAATCCGCCCAGTGCCACGCCCCCTTTACAGAAAAACATTGTTTTAGAGCAAACCGACAGAGATACTGAAAAAGTGTCTGAACAGTATATCTAGACAATTATAATGTCTATATTTTGTTCATACAAATTTTGTTTTGCCACGCCTACTCTTTGGGGGGGTTTTTAAACTAAAAACGTTTATCGAAAAAATTTTAAACATTTCGAAAAAAATTGTGATGTCAAATCATTGGTTCTGTTAACATAAACATTTCTTCCAATAATTATTTTAATCCACGCCCACTTTTTGGAGGCGTTTTCATACAATAACCATTTCTATACACTACCTCATAGTATAACCAGGCGAAAAACGGTGTTTTTTGTGGAACGATAAATGGTTTTGATAAAAAGTCCGAACAATATGTTATTGTTGGGTGTTGTAGAACGAGGGTAGACTCTGATTGGCTTTAACTTCTCAATGCATAGTGTTGTAACTCTGACCACACGTCACATTGGTCTCATCAAACCGGATTTGACTTGTTGAACGATAAATGCGAGTGTTGATAACACGACGAAAAACAGCAACACTATAAAAAGCCAGGTCAGAATGGCACGGAATGAATACCCGGCCTGCTGTCCCAGGCGAACCAAGACAAGCTGCTTCGACATATTCGGACAACAGGTTGTCTATGAATTTCAAGGGTAAGTAAGGCCCCTTGAACAGAGCTGGTGGCGAATGAACCGAAAGGCCAACGGCAGCGCTCAATCCCATAGCGGAAGCCCTTAACTGCTACAAGGCAGACATTACTGCCATCCAGGAAATACGATGGGATGGGCCGGGCAAAAAGGGGATGAAAAAGTGTGACATCTACTACGGACCGTGTTATTGTGAGCAGAAACAGCGACTATTCGGATGAGGATCTGTTATAAATGCCAGATTTAGGCAAGAAGTCTTATGTTTCCAAGACATTAGCGAACGTATTGTATCGACCTGTATCAAGGCCAAATTCGCCAACATTAGCCTTATATGCGCCCCAACGTAGGAAAAGGATGATTTAGCTAAGGACTGCTTCTATGAGCTCCTTGACAAAACCTATAAGCGACTGCCGAAGAACGATGTTAAAATCGTGCTGGGAGATTTTAACGCAAAGGTAGGAAGAGAAGACATCATTTGCAGTATTGTCGGAAAACATAGCCTATACGACAACACGTCTGGTAACGGACTTAGGCTAATTGACTTCGATACGGAACGAAATGCCACTATAGCCAGCACACTGTTTACACATCTCGATATCCATAAGGGAACATGGCGGTTTCCAGATCAACGAACGCTCAATCAAATTGATCGCATAGCGATAGACAAGAGGCACGCATCCAGTATTTTGGATGTCCGAACATTCCGAAGAGCTAACATCGACTCGGACCACTACCTTGTTGCAGCCAAGATTAGAATGCGGATATCCACCACGCCACAAAAATCCAGAAATACTGTAAAAAAATTCAATGTCGAAAGACTGCAATCGCAATAGACTGCCAAGACCTTCGCGCGTCGCGTATCCCTTTACCTCTAACACCATACCACCAGCATCGAATGTCGAAGAACTATGACAACGATGCCAACAAGCCATTAGATCAGCCGCAACAGGTTGATGTACTAGGTTTCTCGCGCCCACCAGTAAGAAACCCCTGGTTTGATGAGGAATGCCGACAGATGCTCGCAGCCAAGAACGAGGCCTATAAGGCTAAGCTGCAGGTGAAGACGAGAGCTGCCGTTGAGCTCTATAGGCAAAGAAGAAGGAAAGAACACCGGCTTTTTAGAAAGAAGAAAAAAGAGGATATGGAGAGGTGCCACTCCAGGAAAGATGTTTGCAAGTTTTACTAAAGTGTAAAACGTCAAAGCCAAGGATACAAGGCTCGAACAGAATCCTGTCGAGAAGAACAAGGAAATATCGTAATTGAGACACAGTCGATGCTGAGGATATGGAAGAAACACTTCTGCAGACTGTTAAACGGCGATGACGAACAACATTCCGCTGTCAGGCAGAACGAACCATTCAATATTGGCAATGACAGCGAAAGGTGCCAACCACCCGACCTGAGTGAAGTGAGGATAGCAATATCTAAACTGAAGCTTAATAAGGCTGCCGGAAATGACGGCCTTCCCGCCAAGCGTTATTAAGCCGGCGGAGATGACTTGGTAAGTAACATCCACCAACTCATAAGCCGAATCTGGTCGGAAGAAAGTATGCCTGAAGAATGGAACCTCAGCATAGTTTGCCCGATCCACAAAAAAGGAGTCCTCCTCGATTTCAAAGCCGCATACGACAGCATTTATAGAGACGAGCTATACAGAGTCATGTCTAGTTTTGGTATACCGCCCAAAATCAACCGTTTGTGTAGGATGACGATGGAGATTTCGCGCTGCTCCATCAGGGTCGGAAACGGCCTCACTGACACATTCGATACCAAAAAAGATTTAGGCAAAGCGATGCGCTGTCATGTGACTTCTTCAATCTGATTCTTGAGAGGATTGTGCAAAACTCACGAGCCAACACCAGAGGCACAATTTTCCAAAAATCTGTACAGCTACTAGCATACGCCGATGATATTGACATCATTGGTAGGATCCAACGTGATGTCATAGCCACGTTTGCTAGTGTTCACGGAACATGAGATAGTAATAAGTATATGTATATTAAACTCAATAAGGTGATAAGAATGCAATCTTATCACACATTGAGAATATGGGTTCTTGTGTGAGGATAAGGATTTTATGACGGTCTGCTATATGCGCTTATCTCATATTGTGTATAATAAAACTCTTATCTCTGGCGAGCATAGCAGATCCCTTTTCCCACACATCATTTTAGCATGTAAATGTAGATTAAGAATATTGTATAAATAGCTGTAGTTTATAATAAAAATAATGAGTGTCTTACAACCACTCAATCGTGTACGTTTTTTAATTCGTAGCCATTCGCCGTGTCGCGGATTAGAATTGTACATTTTGGTCCTTCGAAACGGATCTCGAAGCATTTATTCCTTCGAGTTTTTGAATCTCGTGTTTTCCCCCACCAGCGGTAAGAAACACTTGACTATAGTGACTATAAATATAAATATTAGAAATAGTGCACTAGTGTGAAAAAACCAAAAAAAAAAAAAGCGTTTTCCGTGGCTCTAACAACGGAATTAGTGTTGTGTTTAAAAAAAAAAAATAATAATAAAAAAAAAATGGCTTATTATCAAAAATTGCTTGAAACCCAAAAAGATTTGGCAGACAAGTTGGTCCATATCAGGGACCAGGTCAGCAAAGCGACTTTTCGTACATCAGTTCTCGGTGCAATTGAAAATTCTTTTGGATTACATAAAGGAGAGTTTCTTAAGAATAACAGCGTGCTAGAAAGATGGGAGGATAAAAGTGATGACTACTTCCTTAGATCATTTTTCGACCATACTATGATCATCATAAGGGAAGTCGAAGTGCTCATTGAAAAAGTACGAAGACGATCAGCTCAAGAAGTTGAAACTTCTAAGGATTCCAGGAGGAACCTTGAAGAAGATATAGATGTTGTGCCTCAGCAGACGGCGGAACCTATAATTCTACCTGAAAAGTCCCAGGAGGACTGGATGAAGTTAGAAGAAGTTGGAACTTATAAGAATTCGGAAACAAGAATTCAGATTGAAAAGTCCCAGGAGGACAGAGAGAAGAAAGAAGCAAAGGCTGTATTTCAGATGACAGCTAGCTTTATACTAAGGAGAATAGAGAGCGAAGATATTAACTCTGATAAGCTTCGTCGAATGGCGTTAGATCTTGAGGGGACATATCAAGACATGAGGAAGAAGTCAGCTGTGGATATTGAAGCCGTAATTGAGTGGCAAAATATCAATATAAAATTAGACTCTTTACTTTAAGGAATCAAAAATTAAAAAAGAAAACGAGTTCCGGACAAATGTAAAGCTGGGAGATCTTCGAATTCCCGAATTTAGCGGCAAAGTGGATGACTGGGAGTCATTCCACGATTTATTTAAGAACCTAGTTCACGATTCACCACACATATCCGACGTGGAAAAGATGTACAGGCTAAAAGCAGCCCTAAAAGGAGAAGCTCATCAACTACTCCAACATTTAAAAATAACGGATGTGAACTATAAATTAGCATTTGATCTACTAAAAGAGAGGTACGAGAATAAAAGAGCATTATTCACAAGCTTAGTGGATAAGATTCTTGATCAACCAATGTTGGATAGTGATTCAGCGCTAAGCATCAAACAAATGTTGGACACAACGAAAAATAATGTTCAAGCTCTGAAAGGGATGAACATATCTACAGAAGATGCAGAACCATTTATTGCTCGAATAAATGTAAGAAAATTCGACAAAAATGGCTTGCGATTGTATGAACAACAAGTGAAAAAGCCGAGGGAGATCCAGACATTGGACGACGTGCTGGAATTTTTACAACAGCAATATCTTGCGTTAGAAGCAGCTGGAGAGCAGCACATATCAATTAATAAGGCGTATGGGAAAAAGATGAGCTACATTTCGTCAGTTCAAAGTTGCTATTTTTGTGACAAAAAAGGTCACCAAGTGACAGAATGCAGATCGATGACATCAATGCCTTTACCGGAACGGAGAGCAGTTGTGAACAACAAAAGAATATGCTTCATTTGTCTGTCGCATAAAACAGATCGAAAATGCAACAGCAATCTACGCTGTACTAAATGTGGCGGGAGGCATCACCAGTATATGCATTTGGACTATCAACGCCAAAACAATACAGATCAAACAACAAGGCAAAATCAGCAGTCTAGCACCAGAACATCAATGGTGACTAAAGACATGGCAACACCCGTATTATTGGCAACGGCACAGGTAAAAGTGCGATCAAAAACAGGAGAAAATATTATATTACGTGCAATGATTGATCAGGGATCACAAATCACTTCAATATCCGAGGAAGCTGCACAAATTTTGGGCTTGCCTCGAATAAAAGTGAAAACGGAGATACATGGACTTGGTGGAGTATTAGTGGGTGTTTCAAAACACAAAATTGACCTAGAGATAAGACCAAGATTTGTAAACAACCATGCTTTCAAGTCACAAGTAATGGTGCTCCCAACAATAATGAGTGCTCAACCAAGTGAATCCTTTGACGTGGACATGAGAAAGTGGAATAATTATGTATTAGCGGACCCACTATTCAACAAGTCTGACAGAATCGATTTAGTGATTGGTGGAGATATTTATGCTGACATAATGCAGAAAGGTCAACGCAAGGGTAAAGGACCATTTGCTCAGGAAACGAAGCTAGGTTGGATTATATCAGGAAAGATTAATCAAGATACAATGCCAACAAAAATACATGTAGCAGCAACCAATCTTGACCGATTTTGGGAACTGGAAGAGGTGGCATCAGAACATGAAAGTTCAAGTAAAGATCAATGGTGTATGGATAACTTTCAAAAAACCACGACTATTGATAAATTTGGGAATATTGTTGTGGAATTACCATTTGTGAGTGACACCAAGCTGGGAGAATCGAAGCAACAAGCAATGGCCAGATTTCTTACAAACGAAAAGAGATTGTAAAAAAATAAAGACCTAAAAACGGAGTACATAAAATTCATGCGAGAGTACTTGGATCTAGGACACATGGTAGAGATACCTACTAATGCAAAAGGAAAATACTATCTACCCCACCATCCTGTGGTCAAAGAAGGAAGTTCAACTACTAAAGTGAGAATAGTATTCGATGCGTCGGCAAGGTCATCAAATGGGAAAAGTTTAAACGATATAATGTACATCGGGCCCAAACTTCAGCGAGATATATTTGACATCATGATTAAATGGCGCCTCTGGAAATATATATTAACAGCAGATGTTGAGAAAATGTACCGACAAATCAAGGTGAAATTAGAAGATCAAGAATACCAATACATTCTTTGGAGAGAGGAGAAAACTGAACCAATAAAACAGTATAGATTGACAACAGTTACGTATGGAACATCTGCAGCCCCATTTTTAGCAGTGAGGTCCCTGTTCAAGATAGCAGAAGACTGCAATGATAAGAAGATATCGGATGTGATAAAAGAAGATTTCTATATGGACGATCTGATGACGGGTGCAGATAGTATAGAAGAAACCCAATATATCCTAAGAGAAATTTTAAGCCAACTACATAAATATAACTTCCATCTAAGAAAGTGGCTTTCAAATGAGCAAGAAATCACTAACATAATCAATGACCATAGAAACAATGAAGTTATATCAATAAAAGATGACGAATCCATAAAAACATTAGGAGTGCAATGGGATCCTATTAAAGACGAATTTCGATTTAAGGTTAATTTCGACCAAGTACCGAATATAACAAAGAGGAAAGCGTTATCATTGGTAGCTAAGATTTTTGATCCTTTGGGCGTATTGGCACCTATAACAATTGTGGCAAAATTAGTTATCCAGAAACTTTGGCTATTAAATTCAAATTGGGATGAACCGTTGCCAGAGGAAGTAAAAGCAGAGTGGCTACGGTTCACAGATGGATTGTCCTCCCTTCAAGAACTAAGAATACCCAGATGGGTGGGTACAACTATAAATACGAAAATGGAGCTACATGGATTTGCAGATGCATCAGAAAAGGCATATGCAGCTGTAATATATGTGAAGTGCGGTTCCATAGTAACTTTGCTTACAGCCAAAAGTAAGGTAAACCCGATCAAAAATAGGAAAACCTTGCCGAAGCTGGAATTGAGCGCAGCACATCTATTAGCAAGATTAATCAAAAAGGTGGCAAGCACATTCAATCGCAAAATCAATTTGTTTGCATGGAGTGATTCAACTATTACATTGGGTTGGATAGAGAACAATCGTAATAAGGACAAGTTCATAAGAAATAGGGTGGATGATATAAAAGCTATGATACCAAGTGCTCAGTGGCAATACATAAACACAAAAGAAAATCCAGCGGATGTTGCATCAAGAGGTATTCAATCAAATAAGTTTAAAGGCCACAGTTTATGGTGGAATGGACCACCATGGTTACATAAAGCATCCGAAAATTGGCCAAAATCAATGCCAAAAACACAAATTGTAACAACAGCGGTAGCAAGATCAAACGGAGAACCTAATTTTATTGATGGCCTAGTGGAAAAATATTCAAGCTACCACAAATTACTACGAATAGTGGCTTATATTATGCGATTTATCAACAAGTTAAAACATAAACATCATAGTTCTGAAAAATTAACGATCAATGAGTTGGAAGCAGCAGAGGTTTGCATAATATTGCGTCATCAACAGATGGCGTTCCACAAAGAAGTCAATAACTTGAAGCAAGGAGCCGTTATTGATAGAAACAGCAGAATAGTGGGATTACATCCTTTCTTGGACAGCAAAGGTCTTATGAGATTAGGAGGCCGTCTGCGAAATGCTAACATGCATTATAATCAGAAACATCCATTGATATTGGACAAGTCTCATTTGGCTTCGATAATTATACAGAAGTCTCATATTTATACACTGCATGGAGGAAACAGATTAACGGAATCGACGATTAAACGGAAGTATTGGATTTTGGGTGTTAAAAAATCAATTAAAAAATGCATTCGTTTGTGTCCACAATGCATTCGGTACAAGCAAGTAAATGCAAAACAAATTATGGGCGATCTTCCAAAGTCGAGGGTTACAGCTGTACATCCTTTCTTGCATACTGGAGTAGATTATGCCGGACCTATACTAATGAAATGTTCCAGAACGAGAGGTCAGAAAAGCTTTAGGGGTTACATCGCTGTGTTTCTATGCATGGCAACAAAGGCGATACATCTAGAAGCTGTAAGCGACATGACGACTGAGGCATTCTTAGCGTCGTTGAAAAGGTTCTTTGCCAGAAGAGGGAAGAGTGCGCACATGTATAGCGACAACGGAACCAATTTTGTAGGAGCTAACAGGCGATTAGACGCAGATTTCAAGGCAGCGATACGGAACAACAAAGACGTTATACCATATCTAATTGAAGAAAAAGTGAAGTGGCATTTTATTCCCCCGGGAGCCCCTCATCAGGGAGGACTTTGGGAGGCGGGTGTAAAATCAGTTAAACACCACCTAAAACGAGTAATTGGTGAAACTAAACTGACCTTTGAAGAAATGACTACATTGTTGTGTCAAATAGAAGCAGTGTTAAATTCAAGACCCTTACTTCATGCGGATAATGAGGATGTAGAATCATTAGACGTTTTGTCTCCAGGACATTTTTTAGTAGGACGACCATTGATAGATGTACCGGAAGATATAACTGAAGTCACTGGATCCTTAAATAAATGGAAATTGATCCAAAAGATGAAAAAGGACTTTTGGAATAGATGGAAAGAGGAGTATCTCTCAACAATGCAGCAAAGAAGGAAGTGGACCCAACCTGAAGAAAACCTGAAGGAAGGAGATGTAGTGATTGTGAAAGACGAATCAACTCATCCAGCGAGGTGGCCAATTGGAAGAATAATCGAAACACATCCGGGCAAAGATGGCAAAGTTCGAGTAGTGTCTCTAAAGTTACAACATGGAATATTGAAGAGGCCTGTGCAAAAAATATGTCCACTGGTAAAAACAGAGGAATCAAACGACGAGCTCGGTAAAATAAGACGATCGTGAAGGTAGATTTTACACCTCCAACACCATTGGGTATTTTGTAATTAAGATTTATGTATCTTTCTTGGTTTTTTATTTTAATTTTAAGGCCGCGGGAAAATGTTCACGGAACATGAGATAGTAATAAGTATATGTATATTAAACTCAATAAGGTGATAAGAACGCAATCTTATCACACATTGAGAATATGGGTTCTTGTGTGAGGATAAGGATTTTATGACGGTCTGCTATATGCGCTTATCTCATATTGTGTATAATAAAACTCTTATCTCTGGCGAGCATAGCAGATCCCTTTTCCCACACATCATTTTAGCATGTAAATGTAGATTAAGAATATTGTATAAAAAGCTGTAGTTTATAATAAAAATAATGAGTGTCTTACAACCACTCAATCGTGTACGTTTTTTAATTCGTAGCCATTCGCCGTGTCGCGGATTAGAATTGTACAGCTAGTATAGAGAAGGAAGCGGCAAAAACGGGTTTAGCAGTAAATGAGGGCAAGACGAAGTATATGCTTTCAAACGAAAGGACACACAACGACGAATTGGACAGAACGTCACCATTGACAGGTATAACTTTGACTTTATCTATCTCGGCTCCACTATTAACTCTGACAGAAACATCCCGTTAGAAATTAAACGAAGAATTACTCTTGCCAACCGCTGTTTCTTCGGGCTAAGAATTCATTTCAGTAGTAAAGCCCTCACTCGAACACTGAGGAGATCTTATATAAGACCCTGATCATCCCAGTTCTGCTCTACGGCGCTGAAGCATGGACCGTCACAAAAGCGGATGAAGAAATCCTTGGTCGATTTGAGAGGAAAATTCTTCGAAAAACATTCGGTCCCATTTGCGTTGACGGGCTATGGAGACGAAGATTCAACCAAGACCTATACGAGCTGTACAGCGACATGCTCCTTGTCAAAAAATTTCGCATTTGACGTTAAAGATGGCTAGGACATATAGAACAAATGGACACCAATACTCTGGCTCGCAGAGTTTTCGATTCCCGGCCAGACGTCGGACGCAGTAGAGGAAAACCTCGCCTTAAGTGGCGCGCACAAGTAGGAACCGACCTCAATCAACTTGGAGTGCGAAACTGGAAGCGGTTAGCTAAGGACCGGGCTAATTGGAGAGGCATGTTGGTTGAGGCCCAGGTCATTCTGCACTATAGCGCCACTTAATTAAGTAAGTAATATGTTATGACAACGACTTTTTCTATATTTCACCACCATAAATCCGAAATGTTGGGGATAATTGCCTTATTTATGTGGGGGGAAGGTATAAGGGGCAATAGGGTTTTCAATAAAAATACGTTTCAATTATAATGTAATAACTTAAATTCACTTAAATGTTAGTTTAGTTTGTAAAAAATAACTAGGATTAAGTAATTAAACAGAATTTAAGAAATAACAGATATCGCGGGAGTTATATTTGTTCGTAGCGATGCGTTTCGTTTCGTATGTAACCGTCCGTTGCTCTTCGTGGCCGCTAAAAAACAATTTTCTGTGTAGTTCGCCTCTCCTCGTTTTGTTAAGCAAATCGCGTGATGATGATGATGACCAAATATGGTATAAGAGACATTGCATTTCTGAAGAACGGTAGATCCTAGTTTAAAGTTTGTTCTTCATTGTGAAGGACTTAGGTTTGAGTTGATATGCACATTATGCCTTCATTTATACCCTATCCCATAGGGTTAAATTAGTTTTAATACATAGTTTGAAACATAGAGAAATAATTGAGCTAGGGCGTTTTCCGTAAAAAACATTTTTCGGTACAATTTTAAATATTTCGAAAAAAAAATGTTATGCAAAATAATTAGCTTTGGTAATACAAACATTTCTTCCATATATCATTTTTCGCCTCGCCCACTTTTTGGAGGCGTTTTCATACAAAAACCATTTTTATACCCTGCGCAATACCATATGCAGGAGAAAAGCGATGTTTTTGGTCGAACCATACAAAATTTTGATAAACTGTCTGAACAATATGTTGCGACAATTTCAATTTTATTATATCTTTGCCATAAAATCCACATTTAAGGGATATTAATTTAAAGGATGGAATGGGATAGGGTATTAAACGATCCACACAGTGGATTATAGCCTTCTCATATGTTTTGTACAGAATCCCGTGGCAGTATGTAGTTCTCTACTCTAAACTTTGTTGGGCTTTGTCTTATGAAGTTAAGTCTCTAAGATTATATTTATAAATATCAACCAAGAATTGATAGAAAAGGTCACGAAAATAGAGGAGATGATTAAATTGGCCTTCTCGTTCCATAATACGATGCGAATAAAAATAAACAGCGGATATTGTTTTTTTTTTAATTTTGACTTTAGTATTTGGATCCCTCAGAGGATGATTTATAGAGTAACCGTCTTCATCATGACAGAACATAAGAGGATATCGCAGGGCATCGTAAGACCTGTGGGTCTCACTAATTCTTAAAAGCTTTTGGTCTCTGCTTTGCAGAACGATGTCCCTTCGCTCGAATGACTGTCCAAAAATAACAACGGCTACCTCATTGGTTTAAGGTGCATTGAATCGGCCTTCGTGTTCATTAGGCGGCTTTTTGTTTGCATGTATCACGACCTTAAAATCTGTGCCTTTGGGTACACTATCTATTGACGTTGTAAAGTCCTTCACAAAATTATTGTGCTCATGGAGCCATTTTCTGCACCTGATAAACCAACCCAGGTTTAATATGTTCGCACCTTATAGCTTTTTGCTTCTCTTGATCACTTACAAATTATATCTGAAGGTATTCAGCCTGACGTTGCAACGCACGTAGCAAGCTGCCTATCCTGCCCTTGGACTTTAAAAGTTGGCATGAAATTACCCTCCTTTACCATCTTAGGCCCAAAAGATGTCTTCGAAAGCAAGCATTATACTTACTGGTGATATTCAGGAAATGTTCTTGGACTTTAAAAGTTGGCAAGAAATTACCCTCCTTTACCACCTTATCCCTAAAAGATGTCATTTGAAAGCAAGCATTATATTTCCTGGTGATATTCAAGAATTGTTCTGACTGCCGATGGCAATCAGTAATGAGGATGTGAACGGGCTCGGGCAACATCCGAGATCGGGGCAGCTGTACCTTTCCGCTACTGCAGCGCATGCCAACACTTTCATCTCTTAACTTTTTAGCTTTGCGCCGTCTGCAAATATTTGTAAATTTCCCTTAATCTACAACCTTATCACCGGTGTGGTCAACAAATTCTGTTTCCAATTTTTGACTTCGACTACAACATTTTTTGTGCGAAATCTCACCCAAACTTCTCTAGTTTGTATACCGCGTCTGGCATCATTATACATTTTTCGCTTTGATTCTATGTATCTAGGATGAAGAAGGGGCTTACGCTTAAACGTGTCGATTGCTTCAAGCTCTTCGACAGGTATTAAAACGTCGAAATGCCCTCCAAATTGCTCCCTAGAAAAAAAGAAATCTAACATAACCTTCTAGGGCCTCTCCAAACTGCGCAAGAATGACACCGCTTCTAAAAACCTGAAATTGATACGGAAAATGTTTACCCGCTACCACTAATTCACATGTTGTACCAAATGCCCTGATAACCCCATGTGCGCCACATACTGCGCAAATTTTTTTACCGTTCGGCATTGCTGAAATAATTGAATACTTATCCCAGTTTGTTGACACATATTCAACAACTTGTTGACGCATCTCTAGTGCCATCACCTCCGTTCCAAACAATCCGTAGGATGTTCAAGAAACGAGGCAATCACCATTGCATTCGCACTACATGGTGAAGAACGTTCTCTTAGCACATCCCTAAAAAATTTTTAAAATTATACACAAAATTGAAATAACTGCAGCGTACCTGTTTGCACCGCAAAGCTTGCAACAGAAATGTAAGTAGTGGCTCTACTAACTACTACTTCTCTCTTGTGTGCTCTCATTGGACGACGCGAAGATATGAAAATATGGATTTGGACACTTTCATTACAGTTTTTATTTTTGATTTGACATTTCAATCTTCATCAACCGAATTTTTAATTTTTTAGCGTTTGTTGTTTACTTCTGTTTGTCCAACTAACCAGAAAATATCATGCGAACATATGTACTCCTCGATCCGCCACGATCTTAAATGTTGGCAACTACAAAGATATATGTAAGTCTTTAAAACATCTCAATAATATCCTATCTGCCGTTATATATAACGCTTAAAACTGTTTACCAACAACTTGATCGGGGCTTTGTCAGAGAGTTTTTACACTAGTTAAGACCACAACTGATAAACTCTTCACACTTCGACACTGAGACCAATAAAGTCCACAACTGATCATATCTTAACACTTCGGTTGATTCTATATAAAACCAAGAAGACCAAATCGATACCCGCCAATTTTTCTTTCATTTCAAAGCCGCAACGTCTTCCATTTGCAGCCGGACATCAGATTTAGTAGAGGAAGACCTCGCCATAAGCGAGGCGCACTAGTAGAAACTTACTTCTGAATTTAGGTACAAGGTCTGGTTGCATAAATGCTTGCTGGACCCAATTACGCAATCGGGATTGCAAACCCTCGGGGCATATGCAACGAGTGCTTGCCACCCCGATTATAATTAAGTTAGGTTTAAGTAGTTAAGTAGTCTTAAGTAGTGTTAGTTAGGTTTAACTAGTCTTAAGTAGTTTAAGTTAGTTTAAGTCTAGATTAAGTTCTTATATAAAACAAAAAAATTGTTACTGTTTAAAGTTTTAATTTTTTCTTTGAAAAATCAATTAAATGTCTTTATATTAATAATAAAAAACAAATGACAAATTTAAGCTGAAAAGCAAAAGAAAAATGTTAGTTATAAGCTTACAGCGCCCGCTATGGGCCGATAAGTTAGATTAAGTAGATAGGTTATTGATAAGTTAGATTTAAGCATTTTGTCTAATATTAAGTTAATATTTAAAGTAAATAAAAAATGAATTAAAAAGTAAACTTACTTCTGAAATTATATGCAATACACTTAAATTATCAAAATTCAAATGGTTTTTCATTAAAATTTATAATTTATTGTGATTGATCAGAAATAAATAAAGTGGCAGTCGGAAGCAGAGATGAAGTAAGGAAGAGATAGGAAATTTTCCAGGACTTTAAGTTTTGCCAACAAGCTAATCCTGGAATTTTCCAGGATTTTAACAGATAAATTACTCACCACGGCCCAAATAGGTGCACACATATTTGATTCACACACACACTTGTCTGCCGCCTGGTCTTTTAAACGTCAAAATGTAGGCAACTGCCAAATTCAAAATTTTCAAACGAAAAATAACGGCCAAATTCAACATTTGTAATTTGTATACATTTCCCTAAGATGGTAAATATTTTAATCATTTATTCATTATATATTAAAATTTTGTTATGTAATATATATAATATGTATATTTTTAAAAATAATAAAATATGAGAAAAATTTTACATAAAAGCAAAAGTTGCTTAGAGGTGGCTTAGCTTGAATAAAAAAGACCGAGTTTGATTTTATAAAAAAGGAAGATGACTTATACGAGAACTGAGAAAAAAAAACAAGTCCATAGTGTGATTCGGATAACATCTAAAACAACGTCCTTCAGTGATAAGAATATTCATTTATTTCGTTTCATTCTCTCTACACTTATTAACGTTAGGTTTCCTTATTAACGAAAATTAAAATCACAATTATTTAATTTTATAGTTTATATGAATTAGAAGTTCAGAA
Organism: Rhingia rostrata; assembly: GCA_949824845.1. Taxonomy (NCBI): domain Eukaryota; kingdom Metazoa; phylum Arthropoda; class Insecta; order Diptera; family Syrphidae; genus Rhingia; species Rhingia rostrata. The sequence goes on from OX463759.1 coordinate 39,632,536, forward strand.
TTCATAAGAAAAACACACATAGATATAAATCAATTTCTCAAGTATAGGACATTTCAATAAGTAGTAAGTTATTCATTCTTCATATTTTTTGTTTTTGTTCTATGTTTTTTTTTACAATGGAAGGCAATGATAATTACAATGGAAGACAAAATAATGAGTATCTTATTTTGTTGTTTTTTTATACTTAAAATAAAATATAGGTAATAGGATCAAAATTCTCACAAAAACTGAAAAAAAATTGCGAAACTTGCATGCAGATTAAATATAAAAATATAAAAATAAAAATGATAAGATTATCAACAGAGAGGGGAATAAACGATCGACTATTCTTCATTGGAGAATGTTTTTGTATACACAGAAACGTTGCTTAAATGTGAAAATCGATAATATACACCGATTTAACACTTAAAATATACTTAGATTTTTTTTAAGCTAAGCAATCAGTAAAATTTTTATATAAATACGGCTGTAGATGTTTAAAATTTATATTAACAGCTATAAAAATACATTCTTTATCATCCATTATCTTGAAATCATGCCAGGATTTATTCCCGAACTGTGTAAATTGCTTCGAACCAATTCAATATCAAATACATAATATAAATTAATACTGATGTATTTCGAATTAACGAATTTCATAACGAATTTTTTTTAAATATATATCTCTCATATTGGGTGGTGTCCCACCACATATTGATTTAGCCCGACCCTCGGATTTTACTTTTTTATGTTTGTCAACATCACCTGTTTTGATTTACCTCAAAAAGAAATGAGGATTACTAACATTAATTTTTTGTGAGAACGTGAGGGAACAACCTGGTATATATTAGTTTATTTGTTATTTATTTAATTAATTTCGTGTGTTACAGAAAGATGTCGCTTCTGATGACACCGATGAAAAACTAGCCACAATAGCAAGTTCTACTTTGTAGAGAATTTCCATGATAATGAGTTCAAGCAAACAAACAGCAATATGATGGTCAACGGAGTTTCGAATCGAATCAACCTTTAAAACTTGTTTGGAAAAACGATATTGGACTTGTTCTTAAGTCGAAAGCCAAACACGCTGCAATCTCATTATTCCGAAAGAACCATTCGTCTGCACCGCCAATACATTAGTGGTACAATATGATGTCACGATGCAGGTAATATAATCAAACTAATTTCAACTACATCTAGATATACTATATAAGTGCTATTTCTTTCTCGTAGGACGGACAAGAAAAATTACTGTCTGCAGGCAAACCAACAGAGGATCCCAAAAAGGTATGTAAAAGTAACTGCATAAGAAACGACGACATAATATTACATTAAATTTCGTCATCCAATTCTATAGTTCAATGACAAAACACAAAACCATGTTCGGCCCGGACAAGTGCAGCAATGATATCAAGCTGCATTTCATTTTCCTTGATGGTCATCCAATTAATGGCTTCTATTGCGAGAAGGAGGCGCAGGCCACGCAAAGATCAGCAAACTTAATTTCCATAAATTTAAACTAAAGCTCTATTTAATTTTAATTTCAAAAATTAAAAAAAGATCAGCCGAAAGCCAATTTTGATTGGTATTGATATTTATTTAAGATGAAATAAAGAAAATACTTAATCTACTGTGTCGCTTAGTATTCATATATAAAAGAAATAATGTATAAAATTAAATTGTATTTCATGTAGCGATTTAATTTTAGTTTAAAGTGTTTTCATTGAATGCTAAATTATAAGTAAAAACCAAAACACCAAATCATGAAAGGGGTTTTTATTTATGCTCAGGTAGCAAGCTATTCTTCTGCTTTGTACTCAAAATGACTAATATAAAATACAGCTTTATCAAATTAAGTTTTAGGGCGTCGTTTGTATCCAGGTGAAGATTGTTGGAGCTTTTTACAGAAAAGCCGAACAACTGAACTATCCCTAAGAAGCTACAGTTGTCATCCATAAAATGCTATGGGATTTGCCAAGAAGACCCATGCTTCAAAGATATCAGCAAACGCATTGTAGCAATCTGCATCGAATTCGTGAAGTTGAACGTAAATGGTTTGAAAGCTTTTTAGCGGAATGATAACAAAAAATTACCCCTGTAATGGGTATTGCTTTGGACTTTTGGTTTTGATCTGTTCCTGGCCTAAAACTACACTGATGGGGACCGATCAGGTTGTTGCCGAAGGCTTTAAGGTGTTCACATATTACGGCGTATATCTTACGAGACTTGTACTTTACGAGACGTGTGCAGCTTGCGATTCCAGTTTTTCGATATTAATTTTGTTCACATAACATCATATTTTTGTGGCGTAAGGGATGGTGTTGCTGATTTCGATTCTTTGCTCAACATTCCGATCTTAACCTTGCAAGCTAAGTCCGACTCATATCCTAATCCATTAGCATATTGGTAATAAGGAAACCAAATTTGTTGACAATTGAAGTTGACAAACGTTCCATTAATAAAAACCCCGCTGAGATCTTTCTCACAAAAATATAAACCACAGATTATCTTTTAAAGGAAATATTTTGTTTTATATATTTTTTTTTGTAATATTTGTAAATGTCGTTATGGCGAATAGAAATTGTGATGCTTATAAAAGGTTTTGTCAATTGATTTCTTCTGTAGTCTATCAGCATTTGCTTTTTCGAACGCTGCTGCTCTTTTTATTCTTCCGAGGAAAATATCATGTTATCGGATTGTAATTATTGTGGTCAACCATTTCAATTGTGTGTGCCTGTGTTTATAGGAAGAACACGATCCAAGCATATCCTCTTGTAGCCCATAGCGATGGAATATTTTAAAATGAATAACAGAACAAAACCAAAATCTTCTTTGAACTCACCCTCATTTCCGGCAACAACTAAAGATGAATCACCCTCCTTCAGATAGTGATATATTTTTTGTTTTTTAATTTATTTTTATTTAATTTTCTTAAAACTAACTTACATGCTAGACAAAACTTCATGATAAAAACTAGCTTACTTATCAACTACTTAACTAACTAACTTGCCCTATGCGGACGCCCTAAATTATACGATGATTTAATTCTAATGCCTTTCGGCCTATTATCTAATATATAAATATAAAAGTAAAACAATTTTTACCAAGAAAACTTTGAAAAACTTTGTTCCTTGTTTTTTTTATTTTATTTAAACTTACATGCTAATTTAAACTACTTATCGACTAACTGAAGCTACTTAAAATTAATTAAAACTACCTAAAAATAACTTAAAAACTGGAACAGCCGCAGCAAGCGTTTTTTTTTGTGCCACCATGACTGGGTTACACCTAAACCTTAGACTAAAACTATGTAAGTCGGCCATAAAATACCAATTTGAAGTCAACTATCTTCAACACTCATTCAACCACCACAAGGATGTCCTCCTGCGGAACCGCAGGCGCTCTACTCCGCCCTGTGCGACGACGTCTCGGTCGTATAGGAGCCGCCTAGTTCGTCGGAAGGCGTGGTAGATTAGCGGAACCGCCGATCTATACTGTATCAGCCCTCGACTATCCAAATATAGAAAATCTTCGGGCGGAATAAAGCCGCTTAAATGCGCACTCTCAAAATATTCATCATTGGGGTAGAAAGTACTAAAAATGAGACTATTGTTCGAAGCCATCGCTCTTGCAGCGTGAAACCGAATGAGTTTTATCAGAAAATTGTCTATTCTGTTTATGTTGGACCCGTTGTATAGGAACTAGTTGGAAAAGTATTTTGTGTAGTCAGATACTGGTGTTCTGTGAAATCCAAAGCAGCTCCTCAGACACCGCCTCTCAACCAACCGTATCTTTTGCATTTGAAATGGGGGCATCGTTGAACCACTCCGGGCACCCATAGGCAATCATCGGTTTTTATTTTTGATTTGACATTTCAATCTTCATCAACCGAATTTTTAATTTTTTAGCGTTTGGTGTTTACTTCTGTTTATCCAACTAACCAGAAAATATCATGCGAACATATGTACTCCTCGATCCGCCACGATCTTAAATGTCTGCCGTTATATATAACGCTTAAAACTGTTTACCAACAACTTGATCGGGGCTTTGTCAGTGAGTTTTTACACTAGTTAAGACCACAACTGATAAACTCTTCACACTTCGACACTGAGACCAATAAAGTCCACAACTGATCATATCTTAACACTTCGGTTGATTCTATATAAAACCAAGAAGACCAAATCGATACCCGCCAATTTTTCTTTCATTTCAAAGCCGCAACGTCTTCCATTTGCAGCCGGACATCAGATTTAGTAGAGGAAGACCTCGCCATAAGCGAGGCGCACTAGTAGAAACTTACTTCTGAATTTAGGTACAAGGTCTGGTTGCATAAATGCTTGCTGGACCCAATTACGCAATCGGGATGGCAAACCCTCGGGGCATATGCAACGAGTGCTTGCCACCCCGATTATAATTAAGTTAGGTTTAAGTAGTTAAGTAGTCTTAAGTAGTGTTAGTTAGGTTTAACTAGTCTTAAGTAGTTTAAGTTAGTTTAAGTCTAGATTAAGTTCTTATATAAAACAAAAAAATTGTTACTGTTTAAAGTTTTAATTTTTTCTTTGAAAAATCAATTAAATGTCTTTATATTAATAATAAAAAACAAATGACAAATTTAAGCTGAAAAGCAAAAGAAAAATGTTAGTTATAAGCTTACAGCGCCCGCTATGGGCCGATAAGTTAGATTAAGTAGATAGGTTATTGATAAGTTAGATTTAAGCATTTTGTCTAATATTAAGTTAATATTTAAAGTAAATAAAAAATGAATTAAAAAGTAAACTTACTTCTGAAATTATATGCAATACACTAAAATTATCAAAATTAAAATGGTTTTTCATTAAAATTTATAATTTATTGTGATTGATCAGAAATAAATAAAGTGACAGTCGGAAGCAGAGATGAAGTAAGGAAGAGATAGGAAATTTTCCAGGACTTTACGTTTTGCCAACAAGCTAATCCTGAAATTTTCCAGGATTTTAACAGATAAATTACTCACCACGGCCCAAATAGGTGCACACATATTTGATTCACACACACACTTGTCTGCCGCCTGGTCTTTTAAACGTCAAAATGTAGGCAACTGCCAAATTCAAAATTTTCAAACGAAAAATAACGGCCAAATTCAACATTTGTAATTTGTATACATTTCCCTAAGATGGTAAATATTTTAATCATTTATTCATTATATATTAAAATTTTGTTATGTAATATATATAATATGTATATTTTTAAAAATAATAAAATATGAGAAAAATTTTACATAAAAGCAAAAGTTGCTTAGAGGTGGCTTAGCTTGAATAAAAAAGACCGAGTTTGATTTTATAAAAAAGGAAGATGACTTATACGAGAACTGAGAAAAAAAAACAAGTCCATAGTGTGATTCGGATAACATCTAAAACAACGTCCTTCAGTGATAAGAATATTCATTTATTTCGTTTCATTCTCTCTACACTTATTAACGTTAGGTTTCCTTATTAACGAAAATTAAAATCACAATTATTTAATTTTATAGTTTATATGAATTAGAAGTTCAGAATTCATAAGAAAAACACACATAGATATAAATCAATTTCTCAAGTATAGGACATTTCAATAAGTAGTAAGTTATTCATTCTTCATATTTTTTGTTTTTGTTCTATGTTTTTTTTACAATGGAAGGCAATGATAATTACAATGGAAGACAAAATAATGAGTATCTTATTTTGTTGTTTTTTTATACTTAAAATAAAATATAGGTAATAGGATCAAAATTCTCACAAAAACTGAAAAAAAATTGCGAAACTTGCATGCAGATTAAATATAAAAATATAAAAATAAAAATGATAAGATTATCAACAGAGAGGGGAATAAACGATCGACTATTCTTCATTGGAGAATGTTTTTGTATACACAGAAACGTTGCTTAAATGTGAAAATCGATAATATACACCGATTTAACACTTAAAATATACTTAGATTGTTTTTTAAGTTAAGCAATCAGTAAAATTTTTATATAAATACGGCTGTAGATGTTTAAAATTTATATTAACAGCTATAAAAATACATTCTTTATCATCCATTATCTTGAAATCATGCCAGGATTTATTCCCGAACTGTGTAAATTGCTTCGAACCAATTCAATATCAAATACATAATATAAATTAATACTGATGTATTTCGAATTAACGAATTTCATAACGAATTTTTTTTAAATATATATCTCTCATATTGGGTGGTGTCCCACCACATATTGATTTAGCCCGACCCTCGGATTTTACTTTTTTATGTTTGTCAACATCACCTGTTTTGATTTACCTCAAAAAGAAATGAGGATTACTAACATTAATTTTTTGTGAGAACGTGAGGGAACAACCTGGTATATATTAGTTTATTTGTTATTTATTTAATTAATTTCGTGTGTTACAGAAAGATGTCGCTTCTGATGACACCGATGAAAAACTAGCCACAATAGCAAGTTCTACTTTGTAGAGAATTTCCATGACAATGAGTTCAAGCAAACAAACAGCAATATGATGGTCAACGGAGTTTCGAATCGAATCAACCTTTAAAACTTGTTTGGAAAAACGATATTGGACTTGTTCTTAAGTCGAAAGCCAAACACGCTGCAATCTCATTATTCCGAAAGAACCATTCGTCTGCACCGCCAATACATTAGTGGTACAATATGATGTCACGATGCAGGTAATATAATCAAACTAATTTCAACTACATCTAGATATACTATATAAGTGCTATTTCTTTCTCGTAGGACGGACAAGAAAAATTACTGTCTGTAGGCAAACCAACAGAGGATCCCAAAAAGGTATGTCAAAGTAACTGCATAAGAAACGACGACATAATATTACATTAAATTTCTTCATCCAATTCTATAGTTCAATGACAAAACACAAAACCATGTTCGGCCCGGACAAGTGCAGCAATGATATCAAGCTGCATTTCATTTTCCTTGATGGTCATCCAATTAATGGCTTCTATTGCGAGAAGGAGGCGCAGGCCACGCTAAGATCAGCAAACTTAATTTCCATAAATTTAAACTAAAGCTCTATTTAATTTTAATTTCAAAAATTAAAAAAAGATCAGCCGAAAGCCAATTTTGATTGGTATTGATATTTATTTAAGATGAAATAAAGAAAATACTTAATCTACTGTGTCGCTTAGTATTCATATATAAAAGAAATAATGTATAAAATTAAATTGTATTTCATGTAGCGATTTAATTTTAGTTTAAAGTGTTTTCATTGAATGCTAAATTATAAGTAAAAACCAAAACACCAAATCATGAAAAGGGTTTTTATTTATGCTCAGGTAGCAAGCTATTCTTCTGCTTTGTACTCAAAATGACTAATATAAAATACAGCTTTATCAAATTAAGTTTTAGGGCGTCGTTTGTATCCAGGTGAAGATTGTTGGAGCTTTTTACAGAAAAGCCGAACAACTGAACTATCCCTAAGAAGCTACAGTTGTCATCCATAAAATGCTATGGGATTTGCCAAGAAGACCCATGCTTCAAAGATATCAGCAAACGCATTGTAGCAATCTGCATCGAATTCGTGAAGTTGAACGTAAATGGTTTGAAAGCTTTTTAGCGGAATGATAACAAAAAATTACCCCTGTTATGGGTATTGCTTTGGACTTTTGGTTTTGATCTGTTCCTGGCCTAAAACTACACTGATGGGGACCGATCAGGTTGTTGCCGAAGGCTTTAAGGTGTTCACATATTACGGCGTATATCTTACGAGACTTGTACTTGTACTGATTCCAGTTTTTCGATATTAATTTTGTTCACATAACATCATATTTTTGTGGCGTAAGGGATGGTGTTGCTGATTTCGATTCTTTGCTCAACATTCCGATCTTAACCTTGCAAGCTAAGTCCGACTCATATCCTAATCCATTAGCATATTGGTAATAAGGAAACCAAATTTGTTGACAATTGAAGTTGACAAACGTTCCATTAATAAAAACCCCGCTGAGATCTTTCTCACAAAAATATAAACCACAGATTATCTTTTAAAGGAAATATTTTGTTTTATATATTTTTTTTTTTGTAATATTTGTAAATGTCGTTATGGCGAATAGAAATTGTGATGCTTATAAAAGGTTTTGTCAATTGATTTCTTCTGTAGTCTATCAGCATTTGCTTTTTCGAACGCTGCTGCTCTTTTTATTCTTCCGAGGAAAATATCATGTTATCGGATTGTAATTATTGTGGTCAACCATTTCAATTGTGTGTGCCTGTGTTTATAGGAAGAACACGATCCAAGCATATCCTCTTGTAGCCCATAGCGATGGAATATTTTAAAATGAATAACAGAACAAAACCGAAATCTTCTTTGAACTCACCCTCATTTCCGGCAACAACTAAAGATGAATCACCCTCCTTCAGATAGTGATATATTTTTTGTTTTTTAATTTATTTTTATTTAATTTTCTTAAAACTAACTTACATGCTAGACAAAACTTCATGATAAAAACTAGCTTACTTATCAACTACTTAACTAACTAACTTGCCCTATGCGGACGCCCTAAATTATACGATGATTTAATTCCAATGCCTTTCGGCCTATTATCTAATATATAAGTATAAAAGTAAAACAATTTTTACCAAGAAAACTTTGAAAAACTTTGTTCCTTGTTTTTTTTTATTTTATTTAAACTTACATGCTAATTAAAACTACTTATCGACTAACTTAAGCTACTTAAAATTAATTAAAACTACCTAAAAATAACTTAAAAACTAGAACAGCCACAGCAAGCGTTTTTTTTTGTGCCACCATGACTGCGTTACACCTAAACCTTAGACTAAAACTATGTAAGTCGGCCATAAAATACCAATTTGAAGTCAACTATCTTCAACACTCATTCAACCACCACAAGGATGTCCTCCTGCGGAACCGCAGGCGCTCTCCTCCGCCCTGTGCGACGACGTCTCGGTCGTATAGGAGCCGCCTAGTTCGTCGGAAGGCGTGGTAGATTAGCGGAACCGCCGATCTATACTGTATCAGCCCTCGACTATCCAAATATAGAAAATCTTCGGGCGGAATAAAGCCGCTTAAATGCGCACTCTCAAAATATTCATCATTGGGGTAGAAAGTACTAAAAATGAGACTATTGTTCGAAGCCATCGCTCTTGCAGCGTGAAACCGAATGAGTTTTATCAGAAAATTGTCTATTCTGTTTATGTTGGACCCGTTGTATAGGAACTAGTTGGAAAAGTATTTTGTGTAGTCAGATACTGGTGTTCTGTGAAATCCAAAGCAGCTCCTCAGACACCGCCTCTCAACCAACCGTATCTTTTGCATTTGAAATGGGGGCATCGTTGAACCACTCCGGGCACCCATAGGCAATCATCGGCCTAATGAGGGCCATGTAGCAAATCACCTTCACCCTGCTGACAAGACGACTGCTATAAAACAATCGTCTAATCTAACTAGATGCCAAGGTACTTTACTACACTTTTAATCGCCAGTGGCTGTCCGTTTGGTCCAACGATCACCAGCTTTCGCCAGTTTTAGAGGCCCTAGACAACGGTGTCCTAAACATGATATTTTCTGATTTCCCGAAGTTGACTTTCAACTTCCAGTCATCACAATATCTATGGACCTTGTCGAAGTCCCGCTGCAAAAGAGTTCGAACGACTTCGACAGTAATGACTGTTCTGTACGCGATAAGATCGTCCGCATACGCAATTGCCTGAGTAAGACTACCTATCATATCACTGGTGTAAATGCTGAAGATAATAGGCGAGTTAACCGCTCCCTGTTGCAGACCATTCTTAATGAAAAATTCGGTGGTAGAAGTTACATTGCCACTTTTGACAACAAAAGTTCTACCAGTCAGCATGTCATGAAGCATATATAGCAGTGGTTTACTTATGCCAAGTCTAGGCAGCTTTAGATAGTGGCCCTCTTACCATACGGTGTCAAAAGCCTTCTCTTAATCAACCAGACATGCACCCGTGCACTGTTTTTTGGCATTTTACCAATGTATATCAGAGACGATTTTGGAGGCGGCATGAATAATGTGGAATCGAAGATGATCTGGAGTTCCACCTTCAAGATAAACAGGGGACTAGACCCACTTCGCTCGGCGACTATGGCGTTTGCCAAGTTTGCGTCATCAAACCGGGTGAAACCATGGTTCTCAGATCGCCATTGCGTTACGTCGTTTCGGAGATAGAAATCATGGAGCAGGGCATTGTTTTCCAGAACGTGGTTCGGGCGAATGCTATCATTCACCTACACACTTCCTGAAAGACAGCCCCCACTTCCTCCAGTTTCTCCTGAGGATCTTCAATAAAGAAAATACTTAATCTACTGTGTCGCTTAGTATTCATATATAAAAGAAATAATGTATAAAATTAAATTGTATTTCATATAGCGATTTAATTTTAGTTTAAAGTGTTTTCATTGAACGCTAAATTATAAGTAAAAACCAAAACACCAAATCATGCAAAGGGTTTTTATTTATGCTCAGGTAGCAAGCTATTCTTCTGCTTTGTACTCAAAATGACTAATATAAAATACAGCTTTATCAAATTAAGTTTTTGGGCGTCGTTTGTATCCAGGTGAAGATTGTTGGAGCTTTTCACAGAAAAGCCGAACAACTGAACTATCCCTAAGAAGCTACAGTTGTCATCCATAAAATGCTATGGGATTTGCCAAGAAGACCCACGCTTCAAAGATATCAGCAAACGCATTGTAGCAATCTGCATCGAATTCGTGAAGTTGAACGTAAATGGTTTGAAAGCTTTTTAGCGGAATGATAACAAAAAATTACCCCTGTAATGGGTATTGCTTTGGACTTTTGGTTTTGATCTGTTCCTGGCCTAAAACTACACTGATGGGGACCGATCAGGTTGTTGCCGAAGGCTTTAAGGTGTTCACATATTACGGCGTATATCTAACGAGACTTGTACTTTACGAGACGTGTGCAGCTTGCGATTCCAGTTTTTCGATATTAATTTTGTTCATATAACATCATATTTTTGTGGCGTAAGGGATGGTGTTGCTGATTTCGATTCTTTGCTCAACATTCCGATCTTAACCTTGCAAGCTAAGTCCGACTCATATCCTAATCCATTAGCATATTGGTAATAAGGAAACTAAATTTGTTGACAATTGAAGTTGACAAACGTTCCATTAATAAAAACCCCGCTGAGATCTTTCTCACAAAAATATAAACCACAGATTATCTTTTAAAGGAAATATTTTGTTTTATATATATTTTTTTTGTAATATTTGTAAATGTCGTAATGGCGAATAGAAATTGTGATGCTTATAAAAGGTTTTGTCAATTGATTTCTTCTGTAGTCTATCAGCATTTGCTTTTTCTAACGCTGCTGCTCTTTTTATTCTTCCGAGGAAAATATCATGTTATCGGATTGTAATTATTGTGGTCAACCATTTCAATTGTGTGTGCCTGTGTTTACAGGAAGAACACGATCCAAGCATATCCTCTTGTAGCCCATAGCGATGGATTATTTTAAAATGAATAACAGAACAAAACCAAAATCTTCTTTGAACTCACCCTCATTTCCGGCAACAACTAAAGATGAATCACCCTCCTTCAGATAGTGATATATTTTTTGTTTTTTAATTTATTTTTATTTAATTTTCTTAAAACTAACTTACATGCTAGACAAAACTTCATGATAAAAACTAGCTTACTTATCAACTACTTAACTAACTAACTTGCCCTATGCGGGCGCCCTAAATTATACGATGATTTAATTCTAATGCCTTTCGGCCTATTATCTAATATATAAATATAAAAGTAAAACAATTTTTACCAAGAAAACTTTGAAAAACTTTGTTCCTTGTTTTTTAATTTTATTTAAACTTACATGCTAATTAAAACTACTTATCGACTAACTTAAGCTACTTAAAATTAATTAAAACTACCTAAAAATAACTTAAAACCTAGAACAGCCACAGCAAGCGTTTTTTTTGTGCCACCATGACTGCGTTACACCTAAACCTTAGACTAAAACTATGTAAGTCGGCCATAAAATACCAATTTGAAGTCAACTATCTTCAACACTCATTCAACCACCACAAGGATCTCCTCCTGCTAAACCGCAGGCGCTCTCCTCCGCCCTGTGCTACGACGTCTCGGTCGTATAGGAGCCGCCTAGTCCGTCGGAAGACGTGGTAGATTAGCGGAACCGCCGATCTATACTGTATCAGCCCTCGACTATCCAAATATAGAAAATCTTCGGGCGGAATAAAGCCGCTTAAATGCGCACTCTCAAAATATTCATCATTGGGGTAGAAAGTACTAAAGATGAGACTATTGTTCGAAGCCATCGCTCTTGCAGCGTGAAACCGAATGAGTTTCACCAGAAAATTGTGTATTCTGTTTATGTTGGACCCGTTGTATAGGAACTAGTTGGAATAGTATTTTGTGTAGTCAGATACTGGTGTTCTGTGAAATCCAAAGCATCTCCTCAGACACCGCCTCTCAACCAACCGTATCTTTTGCATTTGAAATGGGGGCATCGTTGAACCACTCCGGGCACCCATAGGCAATCATCGGCCTAATGAGGGCCATGTAGCAAATCACCTTCACTCTGCTGACAAGACGACTGCTATAAAACAATCGTCTGATCTAACCAGATGCCAAGGTACTTTTCTACACTTTTACTCGCCAGTGGCTGTCCGTTTGGTCCAACGATGACCAGCTTTCGCCAGTTCTAGAGGCCCTAGACAACGGTGTCCTAAACATGATATTTTCTGATTTCCCGAAGTTGACTTTCAACTTCCAGTCATCACAATATCTATGGATCTTGTCGAAGTCCCGCTGCAAAAGAGTTCGAACGACTTCGACAGTAATGACTGTTCTGTACGCGATAAGATCGTCCGCATACGCATTTGCCTGAGTAAGACTACCTATCATATCACTGCTGTAAATGCTGAAGATAATAGGCGAGTTTACCGCTCCCTGTTGCAGACCATTCTTAATGAAAAATTCGATGGTAGAAGTTACATTGCCACTTTTGACAACAAAAGTTCTACCAGTCAGCATGTCATGAAGCATATATAGCAGTGGTTTTTTTATGCCAAGTCTAGTCAGCTTTAGATAGTGGCCCTCTTACCATACGGTGTCAAAAGCCTTCTCTTAATCAACCAGACATGCAACCGTGCACTGTTTTTTGGCTTTTTCCAATGTATATCAGAGACGATTTTGGAGGCGGCATGAATAATGTGGAATCGAAGATGATCTGGAGTTCCACCTTCAAGATAAACAGGGGACTAGACCCACTTCGCTCGGCGACTATGGCGTTTGCCATGTTTGCGTCATCAAACCGGGTGAAACCACGGTTCTCAGATCGCGATTGCGTTACGTCGTTTCGGAGATAGAAATCATGGAGCAGGGCATTGTTTTCCAGAACGCGGTTCGGGCGAATGCTATCATTCACCTACACACTTCCTGAAAGACAGCCCCCACTTCCTCCAGTTTCTCCTGAGGATCTTCAATAACATAGAAATCGTCATCGAAGACGGCTTCCCCCGGATCAATTCCTGCTGTCAAAAGTATGTTTGTATTGTCAGTTGTTCGTTGGAGCTTAATACACGGAATTTGGTTATGACCTTTCCTCCTAAAGATCTTATTAATTTGTGGAAACATACTCGGGTCGCTGGAATTTACGGCCCCAATTCTGTTATTCCAAAACAAATTACTGGACAACCGATAGTTATCCTTGATCAATTGGTTGATGTTTTTGATCGACGCCATCAGTGTACTAAACTCCGGGTCGCGTGGGTTTGTCAGTCGTCTGTACAAGAGCTTAAGTCTTGTCAGGAGGCCACTTTTTTGTCTGTGTAGTGAGTCAATGGTCGCGTTTCTGTACGGAGACGTTATGTCATGTTCTTTGTATTTCGGTATCGTCCTGTTCATTGTTCGTTGAATCGTTTCATCCATTTGTTGTAAGTATTCGTCGATTTCGTTGTTTGTTAAGTTTCTGTTGTTTGGTGTAGAAATGGCCCTCGAACATAGTTCTCTTGATAAGGCGTTGATCAAGCGAGACCAGCGCATCTTACCGCAGTTGTAAGAATGCACAGGCACATACTCCACAAGCTCGTTCGGAAGCTATATTACGGCGGCGAGTCCGCAGTGATCACTGTCGTCCAGTCGCATCCCTTGTTGGAGCGGAATGCATATGACGAAGGCTTCCAGCAGCCGGAATCGGCTCACTTCACCACTATAACTAATGCCTTTTCGTATAAAGATAGCGACCCCGCCTCCTTGAGTGGAGTTGGGTCGGTTCCTTCTTACGATATTGTAAGGGTCTCTCTGACAGCGCACCCATTACGATCTAAGTTGCGTTAATCACGGCAACAAGGAGTAGATATAGTCTACCCTTGACGCCTGCTCCCGTAGCTGGTTTTGAAGACCGGTTAGCTGACCTTGAATGGCCCTCATCGCAGTCAACAAATCCGCATCCACTGCTGGAGCCTGTGGCAAGGGGGCCTGTCTGGCTTCCTTAGGTGGATGCTGTACCGTTTTTTCCTTTTCTGACGCCATTTGGGCGTTGGGAATTCGCGGATTAACGGACATTGAGGGAGGAAGAACGGCTAATTTGCCACTACCGTTTGCTTCGCTTTTTTATTTATTTTAAGTTGCTGAAACTTTGGACAGCCCCGATAGTTTGCGGGGTGCCCGCCGCGACCACATAGTGCACGTTTAAGCAGGGTCATGTCATCGACCCGCTCCTTTCCTAACCTACACTCTCCTATGTTGTGGTTCTCTCCACACTTAACACAGTGTGACTGCATTTCGCATTTGGCTGAGGCGTGGGCAAACCTTTGGCAACGCATGCAATGAAGCATGCTTTCACCTCTTCTTAATTTTACCCAGTATACAACCTGGAACTTGAGGACTGAGATACTCCTCAACTTTTCCATATTGCTGTAGGGCGATAGTTGAACTAGGAAGATCGATAGTTTCCGATTCTCCCGTCTGGCCATCACTGTGGTGAATGGCTTTACACCTACGACTTCGAACTCGTCCGTCGCTACTTGGCGGAGCTCACTTAACAGCGCCTGCGGATCCGTTGAGGAATCTAGGCCATTTAAGACATCTGTCTGGCACTTTTCTACTTTCGGAGTAAATGTGAAGAACTCCGTTGTGGTATCTGCAAGCAATTGCTTAATTTTTTTATAGTGCTCCACTGTTAGGCAGTGGATAGCATGCCTATCTTGACTTAAACGATTTATACTGAAATTGTTAACTATGGCCGACTTACATATTTTTATAGTCTCGTTTAGGTCCATCTTGTATGTATTGAGGTGTTGTATTTTATCTATCTTATTTTGAGGCGGCTGTGGCTGCTGCTGGTGTTTCCTCTGCTGCTGCTTGCGCTGCTGCTGTTATTGTTGCTGAATCTGCTGCTGATGTTGTTGTTGTTGTGGCTGCTGTTTCTGATGTTGTTGTTGCTGTTGTTGTTTTGTTTGCTGTTGTTTTTTTTGTTGTTGTACTTCTTTTTGTACTTCTTTTTGTACCTCTTTTTGTTGATTCTTTGTTAGTGGCTGTGGTTTTTGGGCTTTTGGTATTGTCGCCGTTTTACCACTTGGTTTTGCCAATGCCATTTGTTGTCGTCGTTGTGTTTCTTCGTCGTGGGCTTTCTTTTCTCGCTCGCGACGCTCTTCTTGCTTCTTTTTCAGCGCTAGAACTAACGGTTCTAGTTTGGATTTTAACTTTTTTATTTTTTCCTCAACTATCTTTTCATCCTCATCGTCATCGTCCGTTGACAGCACCGCAAACCTGTTGCTATCATCGGTGGTATATCGCCCTTCCCCTTAATCAGACATGTAGGATATTTCCTCTTCCTTATATGATGGGGAGGCCAATTGTTGTTGTAATGCTGCCGCTGACGTCGTTGCCAACTTCGTCGTTCCCTTGCTTCAGCAGGCAGCAGGACTGAAGCTGTGTTTGTACGCCGTTTGACCAAGTTCCGCGTACAACATATTTTATTCTTTCTTTTGATTATAGGTCCCTTAACTGCTGGGCTACCTTTCGATAACCCCGCTTCTTTCTTAGCTTCCATTTGTCGATTTTCCCACTCGATGGAATTGGTGATTTCTCGATTGTGGAAAAAAGCTTCTAATATTTCTTTGCTCGGGCGGGCTTTGAACGCCTCACCTCTCGCTTGACCGTCGCTAGCGACCACTTCTCCGGCCACGGACCACTAAGCAAAGTACTGGTTATATTCTTTTATTTATTGTTTAACAAAAAAAAAAAGAAAAGAAAAAAAAACACATGTGCCTGGTTGGGAATCGAACCAGGGGTAACTCTTTTATAAGGCTGGTGACTAACTTTTTTTTACTTTTAAATATGTTTTTTTTTATTTACTTAAAATATTAACTTACTACTAGACTTATCTAGTCATCTAACTGTTTTATAGCTGTTTTATTTTGCCTTTGGGCTTAAATTTGTCGGTTTTATATTTAATTATAACATTTAATTTTAATTTGCAAAGAAAAAATAAAAAAACTCTGAATAGTGACTTTTTTTTATAAAAAGCTTAATCCAGATATAACTAACTTAAGACTACTTAACTACTTAAGCCTAACTTAAGACTACTTAAACCTAACTTAATTATAATCGGGGTAGCGAGCCCTCGTCGCAAATGCCCCAAGGGGTCGCCATCCTGATTGCGTCTTTCGGTCCCACGGCAGCATGCATTCAACCATATTGTACGCCAATATGTTGCACAAGCCCCGCCCCAGACCTTGTTCCGAATTTTAAAATCTTAAACATAAAGTTGGACTAAAAGTCCGCAAAGTCCTGAGGAAGTGCAGAATCACCTTCCTCATATAGCCACCAGAATTCAGTGCGCTGTTTTGCAGCATCGATCTTATCGCGATCCGATGCAGCCGTGCTAAAGCGGAGGAGCTCCGGAGCATTGTGGACGTACCCGTCGTGGATTAGCCGTTTGTCAAGCACGTCACGATACCGGGATACCGTTCCTGTGTTGTACTTACCCTAACAGAACAGAATCATTTCGGTTTTTTGAAAATTGATCTTTATTTTCCAATCATCGCAATATCCATTAATGTGATCGAAGTCACATTGCTAAAGTATGTTGATGACTCCGATTTTCGGACCTGATCTGTACGCCACTAGATCATCTGCGTACGCTATAGCGTGCCTGAGAGAACCTACAAGATCACTTGTATAAATGTTAAACAATATCGGGGAGCTCACCGCCCCCTGTTGTAAACCGTTTTTAATTTCAAAGAGTTTACTCGAAGTTACGTTGCCACATTTGACAACGAACTTTTTTCCCATAAGCATTTCATATATCATATATAACATGGGTTTCCGCATGCCAATTCTGGTCAGCTTGTAGAAAAGCCACTCTAACCATACGGTGTCGAAGGCCTTTTCAAAGTCAACCAGACAGGCCCCTATACATTGTCCTTTGGACTTATTCCATTAGATGTCGGGCACTAGTTTCGACGCGGCATGAATGGTGTCATGCTTCGCTCGAAGACCAAACTGATTATCCGGAATAATTTTGCTTTCCTCAACCCACTTAAGCAGAGCTCTATTTACTATCTTCTCGAATACCTTGCTTACATTCGGCAGAAGGCTTATTGACCGAAGATTTGCAGGGTTTGTTCTGTCCTTGTCCTTTTGGGGATAGGATGTACCACCGCCGTTTTCGAGTGCACCGGATAATGTGCATTATTCAGTGCATTGTTAAACAGGGTGGTGAAGATATCGACTGCTTCTATTGGCAGGTGTCTCAATACGACGTTTGGGACACCGTTCTCTCCTGCCGACTTTTTATTTTTCAGTGATACCAAGATGTCCAGGAGTTCATCTTTTTGCACGAACAGCATCAGGCTATTGGCGACTATGCAATTGGAAGGGTTTTCGTCATTGAATACGGAAAAACCGTGATTCTCAGATCGCCAAGCTTGAAGTTCAGTGCGCAGATAAAAGTGATTCAGAAAGGCTCTTTCCTCAATATCGCGATTTGTGCGAACAGGATTGTTCACCGTATACACGGTCTCGAAAATAGCGCCTATCGAATTCGCATTCTCCTGAGGATCTTCGATCGTGAAAAACCCTTCATTCGAGTTAACGTTTCCCGGACGTATACCAACAGCTGTGAGTGTCTGTCTGTTTTCTGTTCGTTATTTGTTAGTTCTAGTCTATAAGCGCAAAGTCCAGAAAAGAGTTTCCTCTCGGGAAGGACGGGATATCCGTCACGTAAAAAATAGGTTTGTACTCAATCATATTTTGCTCCCGCCAATTCTGAAGCAGTCGACCTCTAGTGTTCGCGATTGTATTTCCCCAAGCCGCATGCTTAGCGTTAAGATCGCCGGCCAAAAAGTAATAATTTTCAGCCGATTTAAGAAAAAGTGTCTCGACCTCTGCTATAAATTGAGTTTGTTGAGTTGCTTCAGGTGCATAAAGCGACACCACATACATTCTCCTGCGACTATGGAGAGGAATTCATACGATGCATGCTTCCAGCACCTGGAATCTACGTACTTCCCCGCTATATATGATGCTATGGCGTAAGCCTTTGCGTAATAAGACAGCGACTCCACCCCCTTGGGGTTGAAAAATAACAAAGCTCCAGGATATGATTTAATCACCGGCGAAATCCTGAAGGAGATACCGAAAAAATCATTAGTTAAGTAGCTCTACATTATAAATGCTTCTCTGAGACTTTTATATGTACAAAGGCAATGGAAAGTCGTCATTATGGTTCCGAAACCAGAGAAAAGTCCAAACGATAAGAAACCGTATAGACCCATTTCGCTCCTGCCGCTAATATCTAAGGTTTTCGAGAAAATGATGCTAAAACGATTACAACCAGTAATTGAAGAAAGACGCTTGATCCCAGATCATCAATTCGGCTTCCGGGTCAAACATTCCACAATCGATCAGGTTTATCGAATAACGAATGAAATTGAAAATACTCTAGAATGGAAAAAGATTTGCTCTGCCGCTTTTCTCGACGTCTCACAAGCTTTCGACAAGGTATGGCACGAAGGTCTAAATTAAGGACAACCCTACCGACGAATTTATACAAAATACTGGAATCCTACCTTGAAAACAGACTGTTTTGTGTTAGACATGAGACTGAATACTCAGAATTCAAAGAAATCCACCCCGGTGCTCCGCAGGGAAGTGTTCTCGGACCAATCCTATTCTTGCTCTACACAAGAGATATACCACAAGATGAAGGGACCATCGTAGCAACGTTCGCAGACGATACGGCTATCCTCGCAATGGATGAGTCAGTCGAATCATCAACTCCAATGGGCTCTTAACAAAGTATGTGAGTGGACAAAAACCTGGCGAATTGCACTTAACGAGACCAAGTCAACGCATGTCAATTTTACGTACAAAAAGATAAACAACTTACCTGTTTTCATTAACTCTGCACAAATACCATACGCAAATGAGGCAAAATATCTAGGAATGACTCTAGACGCAAAGTTTAAGTGGAAGCCACACGTTAAAAAAAGCGGGACGAGCTCGCAATCAGACTCAGAGAAATGTATTGGCTACTTGGAAGATACTCGAAGCTAAGCATATACAACAAACTGCTTCTGTATAAGCAAGTGCTAAAACCTTGTTGGACATACGGTATACAGCTTTGGGGTTGTACCAAATCAAGCAATATTGCTATACTGCAAACATTCAAAAACAAAACCCTAAGAGCAATAGTGAATGCTCCATGGTATATTAGGAATAGTGATATTCACAGAGATTTAGGAATTGCTACCGTGAGTAACGAAGCAACGAACTTTGCTCGCAAACTTCGTACTCATATATATGTTCATTGTAATAACGAAATAATCCGTACTCTGGACGTGACAAACCTTGAGCCCCGGCTACAAAGAACAAGACCGTTCGACCTAGCGCCATAAGGAAAAACCGCATGTAATGACGGTATTAGTATGTGCGTTCACTGGAATGCTACCTACCAAACGCGATTAACACTACAGAAGCGTATACTGCTTGTTAAGGATACTTAGTCGTAATCACCACAAAAAAATGGAAAAATGAGAGGAATAAATTCCATACTACTATGAGCACGCGCAGCCGGTTCTCATAGTGCCTCTCCGAGGTTTAGCCCGTAGGCATATATTTACTGACATTAATGAAATTGTCAGCCCCGAAAATGTATGAGTCGGGCATAACCAATGGTACGGACCACTAGTATCCTATGAGGATTACTCACCTCCGGGCGCACACGAAAAGAAAAAAAAAAACCCCTTGGGATGAGTAGGGTCGGTCTCTTCTTACTACATGGTAGTTGCTGTATCCCAATTTGTGTCTCTGGTTAAGCTTAGTTTCGCTGACCAAAAGTACATCCGGGAGTTGGTTTTTCAACAGATTTGAAAGGACGGTTGATTTAAAATTCACAGCTAGGATCCTAAAGTTTACCTCATCATACGTACCCATCATGTTCATGGCGCGCTAGACTGGGCAAACATCGAATAGATATAATCTATTCGTGCTGCTTGGTCGTTCAATTGTTTTTGTGCGTTGTATGATTTGCAGCAATATTTTTGTGGTTGTTGTTGTTCAGCTGTCTGTATTAAAGATAATATTGCATTTTGAAGCTGAAAAAAGAAAATTGTAACACCCACTGGCTATATAACATTCAACACTAACATGTATCTGATGACATTGCTGAATTTATTATTGCAGCTGAAATTGGTATTTGGTTATTGTGCGGTGCTGGTCGTTTTATTGGCGGATAGCAGATGTTGTGCGTGAAAATTACAGCGAATTCCTTGTCGTATACCTGTTGTTTATTACATCAAAAATTATTTCAAGCCATTGTAAAGAACCGTGAGTTTATTTTATCGCGAAAGGATTTTCAACTCTCGTTAGCAATTCGATTCACAAAAAAAAAAATGTTACAAATAACATTCTCCTACTTTACAAGAACCCTTATCTAAATTAACACATCGCCGCAGCCAGCACCAATCAGGCTTGCATCGTCATTTAACATGCACGATTATATTACCTTGTGCACAAGGGTTGGTTAAAATCTTCTGCTCCTTTGAGCGAACGTTTTTCCGATGTGAGTAATTTATCATGCGTCGAAGGCCAACAACCAGCATTTAGCTGAGCAGTGTGTCCCTTTGGATATATGCTGATCGACTCCACACCAATTTTTCGATTCTATTTCTTACAAGTATCTTGGGCTGCGAATTTCACGACACAATGAGCCACAAGGTGATGTCGTCTGTGACCGAGTAGTTCAAAAAACGAGTGGGATTATTCACACACTGCTGAATTGTTCGAAAATAGCGCATTATGTCTGCTGGCCGGAATGAAATACACGCGCGTTTTAACAATTCAATTTATAAAATAATTTTGCCAATTGAATTGCAAATTTGGCGAACCGCACAAATTGAAACGTCAAAGAAATTCACCTCGCCTATTTGTTAACATGGGCGGCCATCATGAAATTGTTCTTGTTTTTGCATGTGTTTTGTATGCATGTGAGCGGCCATCTTGCTCACATGCATACACCGATAGGGATTTGAAGTACGTAAAGACGTAAAAGCGACACGTAAGAAATCGGGTGATGAAGGGGAAGACGTACGAAAGTTTCCTATCTCTTCCTTATTTGATCTCTGGCTGAAAGGTTCAGAATTTTATTGCAACATGAATCGGATGTGTTCAACTCCTGATAAAGGAAACACAAAATATCTAAAATGTATTATTATCTCTTATCAGCGAAATTTTTTCAAAGCGGATTTATTAATTCCGAGGTGTGACTAGAAA
Organism: Rhingia rostrata; assembly: GCA_949824845.1. Taxonomy (NCBI): domain Eukaryota; kingdom Metazoa; phylum Arthropoda; class Insecta; order Diptera; family Syrphidae; genus Rhingia; species Rhingia rostrata. Next base: position 39,654,286 of record OX463759.1, read on the forward strand.
AAATATGAAACGGAAATGATAACTTACAAATTATTTTACCTTCTAGTTAATTGCTAAAGAAATATCTATGACATTCGTTTTAATACTTTATATATATATATATAAATACTTCAAAGTGCATATTTTCCGAAATAGAGAGTATGACATCTGTTTAAATAAATACAAAATAATAGTGAATTATTTTAAAAGAACAAAGTAAATTGATAAGTTTAATAAGAAGTTTTATTTATTTGTTATTTTGCAACCTATTTTGTACATTTTGTGCCGTTTGTCACAAATTTTTGTCTCTATTGATTAGAAAAATTTGAGTTTCATACGAGTTATTGGTGACGAATTCACCCATTTCATATTTTCGATGAACGGTTTTTTGCTGCTAAATGTATTCCTTTGCAAAAATGAAATATTCCACTTACCAACAGCCGTATTAATAAAATATATTTAACGAGAAATCTTCCTAACAAAACAAATTTTAGTTAATTGGCGTTGTTTACCATAAAATTAACTAAATTACCAAAGTAGGTGAATTGAATTGAGACTTGTTCGACACAAGAAATTGCCACTATCTTGCGCATATCGAATAAAAACAATATACAACAACTGATAATAGCGGAATAGGTACTGATTTTAATATATGTACTTAGTAGGAGATTTGACACTAAACGTCAATCAGTTATTACATGGACATTTACTTTTATTAAAAAAAGTCTTAATTCATGAATTAACTTTTAATCAAAAGATTAGATAATAAAAAGTAATAACACGGCTGCAACAGTTGTGTGACAGTCTGTATTCCTGTTATATTTTGGCACAACCAACCGAAGTATATATATCTAATAAAATATCCTAATGCCAATATTTTTCATAGTTAGATTTTTCTTTTAAAATTTTTTTTTTTAAAAAAACATTTTTTAGAACCCAATGGCTAATTTTCGGATCACACTTCGATAATAGCATCCTCCTCCACTTACGATTTTCTCGATTGGAACTTATGTCAATATGTACTTTTTAGAATTAAAAAAAAAACAAAAATGTTTCCTCATTAAGAATACCTATGTTTTTTGTGTTTTTATTTTTTTATGACGGTCTGCTACAGCCGGATATACGTAAAACAACTCATATCCCTTTTCCACATTGTTTTAATGGAATGCAGGTAAATGTAACTAAACTCATATCATTTTTTCTATAGTTCTTACATATAAGTTGACGCACGCACACATAAACCAGACAGCAGAGTGAACTTGGCATAACCGGACACCGGACATTCTACCAGCACTTTCCAATCCCAACACACGCTTTTCTCACACTACATTTCCTCACACTACATTCCCACACATAATCCAATCATATCACCATTACTGCATAATCAGCACCTTTTATCCATTCACCCCATGCACCGACCTATTCCCTTACGATGCACATTGTTCAAAAAGATAAAATTACTTTAAGGTAGAATTAATTAATGAAGAAATAAATCAGTAATGAATTGAACCTGAAAGGAAAAAGTCGTTTTATTTACAAACGAGCTTAAATAATTTATATAAATATAATAACACAACACAAAAAATATCAGATAACCCACAGAATAGGTTCGACAGATAAACAGGAAAATTGGAACGATTTATCGCAAAAATGTGTTTTTATAAATGGAAATGAGCATAGCTGAGCTTTAGAAGAACGCAAAAGAATGGTTGATAGCTTAAACGAATTGTTGAGAATTTGCCTAAGAAAATTTCCGTTTGCTTTTAAATCCGATAACCTATTATTGAGTAATGGCTGTCTGAACACATTTACAAACAAGAAAAAAAGCTTTTTTCCCCCCTTTTCCCAATTTAAAATTGGAATTTTGCAAAATCCTTTTTTATCTCGCATCTACAGTTACTAAGGGGCTGTTGTGCAAAATTTCAATTTTCTGATAGATTCTGATAGATAGAGATTGTTTAAACTCTTATTGTTGTGCTGGATTAGTTTTACCTTCTTCTTGACTGTCTATTAAATTTTCATATTAATTATCTAATTTCTTTATTGAATCTAGTTTCGTTTTTATAGTTTCTAGCTTATATATATAATTTTAACATATCTAAAAGAGAGTTAAGGAAAACAGAACTCCTTTTTAGATTTTTTTTAGATACTACATATGGCAGCTTGGAGGGCTTAAAGTCAAACTCTTCCAAAGGGTCACGTTTGATTATAGCTCAGGAGGAGGATTTGTTAGTAATGGACTACTCTGGAAGCAAGACTGGTGACTACCATAAAGAGATGAACTACAAAAACTTTTCAAAATGGTGGGAACAGGTTCTTTGTAACTTAGAAGAACCGTCAGTTATTGTTATGGGCAATACAACATATCACAATAAAATTGATGGTACTGTCCCCAACTCGTCATTGATATGATTAAATGGCTATCCAAAAACAAAACACCTCACCAACCAGCTAGCTACAAAGTACAGCTATATGGATTAATGAAACAAAACAAGTCCTTCCGAAAGCTTCAAATTGATGTCATCATTAGGAGTGCAGGCCATGAAGTCTTACGATTACCCCCTTATAATCCGGACCTAAATCCTATAGAAAATATATGGGGAATAGTAATAAGCAGAGTCGCAGCAAGAAATACAACTTTCAAACCGGACGATTTCAAAAATATTGCGGAAGAAGTATTCAACAAAATATCTCCGGAAAGTTGGAACTCTCACGCAGAAATTCTATGGGATAGAATCAGTGAAAGAAATATTCAACACCCATCAGATGACTCACCTGATGGAGATGATTTTGAAAACGACACATCGGAGTCGGATGTGATTATATAACAAATAACTATTTATAAAACAACACTATTTATTTTTTCAAACAATATATTTTATTTATACGTTTTCATTTTCTTTTCTTTACATTATTTTATGTCAATTGTGCTATTTTTCATGATTTCTTTATTTTCTTGACTGTATTGTTTTACTTCGTGCAAGAAACTTTTTTCATGAGTTACTACAATAATTAATTGGTAAAAAACAATTACGATTTCCAATATCGCTGCAAAAAAGATAAAGTAGCGAAAAGCATTCACAATTTCATGCGATCAGAAATACCTTAATAGATCAAATATCCCTAAAATAAATTGCTACTACGCATGTTGGGATGTTCCTTTTGCTTTGGGACGGGCTATGCTATTGAGTGACAATTAATGAAATCGAGTAGAATGGTGCTGTTGTGTTATGACTAACATACCCGATTTCACTTTACATGTTTTTTAGGTTATGTGGAGTGGCGGCGGATACACTGCAATATCTGTCTAAACTATATTACTATGTTACAAATGCATCAAAACTAATATACCCCTATATGATAGGGTATAAACATATGACAAGGCTAGAATCCACTGTGTGGAGCCAACTTGCCACTCCATCAGATGATGCGGGGAAGGACGGTACACTTCCGAGGATAGCAACAGGTTTGCGGTGCTGTCAACGTATGATGACGATAATGAAGAGGAGAAGGAGTAGCTTCTAACCAAGCAATTTAGTTCATTTGAGAACAAAATAACCGCTTTAAAATCCCAATTAGAACCGCTGGTTAGAGCCCTCAGACAAAAAGAACAGGAGCGTCGCGAGAACGAACAAAAATGTCGCGACGAAAGAATACAACAACAAACAAAAACCACAAAAAGTATTGGCACAAATAAGCAGTAGAACTGAGTCAAAGACCAATGCTCAAGAACCACAGCTAACAAAACAATAAAAACAAATACAACAACGGCCACAGAAGCAACAAATGCAACAACAGCAACCACAAACACAGCAACCGCCACAAAAATGCAACAGCAGCAACCGCAGACCCAGCAAAAGCAGTTACCAAAACGGCAGCAGCAACAGCAAGCAATAAACCAACAAGAAAAACAGTAGAAGCAGCCACAACAACAACAACAACATCAACAAAAACAACAGCAGCAGCAGCCACAGCCACCGAAAAAAGAAAATGGGAACCCATCAACACGTACAAAATTGACCTCAAGGAAACCAATGAAATATGTAAGTCGGCCATAGGCAACAATTTCACAGTAAAAACATATAAGAAGGCTACAATACACTGTGTGATCGTTTTTTACCCTATTCCATCCCATCCTCAAAACAAATATCGTCAAAATGTCGGCTTTTTGGCGATGAAATATAGAAAACGTCAAACATCGTTTTTGGCCTGGTTATGCTATGAACATAATGTATAGAAATGGTTTTTGTATGAAAACGCCTGCAAAAAGTGGGCGTGGGTTAAAATGACATATATAAGAAACGTTTATATTACAAAAACCAATTATTTTGCATCAATTTTTTTTCGAAATATATAAAATTTTACCGAAAAGGGTTTTTTTACTGAAAACGCCCCCAAAAAGTGGGCGGGGCCAAAAATTTTGTATAAACAAAATATAGAAATTAGGATTTTCTAGATATGTTCTATAGCCTCTTTTTCAAAATTTTTAACGGTTTGACCAAAAACAACGTTTTTCTCCTGCATATGGTACGGCGTAGGATACACACCGTATGGGTTTTTGTATGGAAACGCCTCCAAAAAGTGGACGTGCGTAAAAGTAATATTTGGAAGAAATACTTATATTACCAAAATTACTTATTTTCCGTCAAATTTTTTTTCGAAATGTTTAAAATTTTACCGCAAAATCTTTTCTACCGAAAACGCCTCCAAAACGTGGGCGTGGTTTAAAATGAAATATAGCAGAAACGTTTATATTACAAAAAACCAATTCTTTTGCATCACATTTTTTTCCGAACAATTTAAAACTTTACCGAAAAATGTTTTTTATTTAAAACGCCCCTAAAAAATGGGCGGGGAAAAAACCTTTTATGAACAAAATATATAAATTTGGATTGTCTAGATATGTTCCAAACTAAGTTTTTCAAAATCTCTAACGGTTCGACCGAAAATAACATTTTTCTCCTGTATATGGTATGGCGTAGGATATACAATGGGTTTTTGTATGAAAACGTGAAAACCCACGCTAAAAATGGTATTTGGAAGATGTTTATATTACCAAAATTAATTATTTTGCATCAGTTTTTTTTTCGAAATGTTTAAAATTTTACCGTAAAAAGTTTTTTACGATATGTATGTGTTTCAGACTTTTTTTCAAAAACTCAAACGGTTTGGCGTAAAACTATGTTTTTTAAAAAGAGGGCGTGGCAGTAGGCGGATTTCAAAAATGTTTACCCTTGTTATGCTGAAAGCAACAACAAACACGTGTACCAAATTTCTTCATCGTAGCTCAAAATTTAAGGTGACGGACGGACGGACGGACAGACATGGATAATTCGACTCGCTATCGAATCTTAGACGATCCATATACTTTGAGTTATTCCTAGCTCAATTATTTCTCTATGCTACAAACTATGTATCAAAACTAACATACCCCTATGGGATAGGGTATAAAGATTAAATCAATATAGGCATGCTATCCACTGCTTAACAGTCGAGCACTACAAAATTATAAAGCAATTACTAGCAGACACCAGAACGGAGTTTTTCACATATACTCCGAAAGTAGAAAAAAGTTTCAGCAAATTAAAATTAACAAAAAATCTGTCCCTCAATGTCTGTTAACCTGCAAATTTCTTACGCTAAAATGACGCAGGAAAGGGAAAAACGGTACAGCATCCACCAAAGAAAGCCATACAGGCCACCGTATGGTGGCCAACAATAGTCTCATCTTTGGGGCCTTCTACCCCAATGATTAATATTTTGAGAGTGTGCGTTTTAGCGGCTTTATTCCACCTGAAGCTTACCTATATTTGGATAGTCGAGGGCTGATACAGGATAGATCGACGGTACCGCTAATCTACCACGTCTTCCGACGAATACGTCGCCGCTCAGGGCGGAGGAGAGCGCCTGCGGTTGAGCAGGAGTGTGTCTGATTGGGACCGACGGAGTAGGTTGCAACAGGAAGACCTGTTGTGGTGGCTTAAGTAAATAATTGTCTTAAAAATTGTATGGCCGACTTCCATAGTTTAAGGTTTTAAGATTTTAAGGTCTAGGTTAGGTACAATAGTCAGGGTGGCACAAAAAAAAGATAAAAAATCAAAAAAAAGTTTTCTGTTGCTGTTTATTAAGTAGTCTTAATTAGTTTTTAAGTAGTATTAATTAATGTATAAGTAGTTTTATTTAGGATGTAAACTTCAATAAAATAAAAAAAAGACACCAAGTTTTTTTTTTAAAACAAACTTTTGTTGGTAAAAAAAATAAAGGTATATAACTTATTTTAAATTATATATTAGATAATAGGCCGAAAGGCAGTAGATTTAAGTTGATAGCGTTTTATTTAGGGCGTCCGCATAGGGCAAGTAAGATAGTTAAGTAGTTGATAAGTAGGCTAGTTGTTTCATGAATTTTTGTCTAGCATGTAAGAGGATTTAAAATAAAAATGAAATAAAATAAAAATAAAAAAAATAAAAATGAATAAAAAATAGAACTTGCCGCTACAATTGGTACTGGAGCTACTGCATCCATTATCTGAAAAAACAACCGAGAGTCTTGGCTGCATAACACCAGCAGCTATTGCCTGAGGACCGCAACTGGAGAAAGAGCTTGAGTATATGTACGGCTGACGATAAATATACTTGGCGGGACTCGCCTTCCCCAATGCATTCCTTTTGTTACCACCATCATCGGAAACTATTATATGAGTTAAGCTAGAGTGTGATCCACCGATTCCTACTTGTTGAACCAGAAGCACACGATAATTTCCAAAACTTCATCGGAGGAAAAATGTTGGTGGAACTAAAGAACAACATGATTCCACTAAGAGTCTTAATCACCACACGAGGTAAGGATCCAAAAACGAAAAGTGATTGGTTTATGTGTTCCGATTAACGCAATATCAAGCATAACCGAGGTGGATACTGCTACACCAGTGCTACCAACTAAACGGACGGACATAACGAGATCGATTCTCAACTCATGCAAGCTGAATCAGAAGCAGCGAATTTGTGCGTAAAACCCCGTGGGTTTCACCAGTGTTATTGGTTAAGGAGAAAGATGGTAGCACCCGGTTCAGAGTTGACTATCGGCGGCTCAACGATGTCAGCAAAAAGGACAGTTATCCTCTACCTAGGATTAGTAAGACACTCGATACTCTAAAGGGATCTGAATGGTTTTCCACACTGGATCTACAGAGTGGCTACTGGCAGGTGTAGATTCAACCTGAGGACATGGAGAAGACAGTCTTCCCCAGAGGAAATGGCTTATGGCAGTTCCACGTGTTACCATTTGGTTTGTGTAACGCTCCTGCAACTTTTGAGCGACTGATAAAATGCGTATTGCGAGGATTAACTTGTTAAATCTGCCTGGTTTACCTAGATGATGTAATTGTTGTTGGATAATCATTTGAAGAACACCAAAAGAACTTGCGGGAGGTATTCCTTAGACTCCGGAGTACCCATTTGAAGCTTAATCCAAAGAAGGGCGCACTATTCACATCCGAAGTTCGATTCCTGGAACACATCATCTCGACAGGTGGAGTGAGGACCGATCCCGAAAATATTGAAGCTGTTAAAAATTGGCCGTTCTCCAAGGACAAATATCAACTAAGGAGCTTCCTAGGACTTGCGACTAACTACCGGCAGTTTGTAAGGGACTTTGCTGGCATTGCTAAGAGCTTACATCATCTCACGGAGAAAGGAAATCAATTTAAATTGTCAAGTGAGTGTAATAATGTTTTTCAAATACTTACACACCAGCTATGTCAAGCGCAGATACTAGCATATCGCGATGGTGATGATGGTTTTATCGCAAGTACACGAGGGACAGGAAACAGTGTTGGCCTCAGTCGTTCTCCAACTCCCGAAGTGAATAGACGACCGAGTTAGCGGATGTGATTTTAAGCTCCAAGAGTAAAAACAGATAGTGTTAAGAGGCAAGTTGGCCAGATATTATTTCATAAGTAGCTTGGTGCAGTGCGTGTAGCAATAGATGCTCAGTCGCTCTCCAACTCTCGTAGTGGTCAGTCGGCTAGTTGAGTGTGGAAGTATATTACCATATTGAATTAGTGAAGAAGTGGCAAGTAAGCCAAGTAAATTTTGTCGTCCACGTGGAGTAGTGGCGCTATCATCTGACTCAGGAGTGGGAGTCGTGGGTTCGAGGCCAACCAGACCCCAGTACTTTTAAGTTTTTTTCAATTTATCCGGTGAAGAAAACACGCAAAGAAGAGTGTTTCGGCCGAATTACCGGCTATGGAAACCGGTGCGGTGAATGAAGTCCCGCAAGAGGTTGGAAATAGGTCGCCGACAAACAAACGGCAGAAGCTGGCGATGCCTGCATCGCCGCCAACAAAACCAACAACATTATCGGCATCTGCGACATCAGGTATGCCAACAAAACAGGTACCAGCGACAAGAAAAGAGGCTGAACCAAGAACAACAGCAGCCAGTGCAACGGCAACAACCCAAATAGGAAGGCGGAGGAAACTTAACCCGATGCCTAATCTTAACGTGCGGAGATGTATGCAGGTAGCGGAAAATACACCGCTGCCAACAACAGTGGAAGAAGAGGAGGAGTGCAACTCTGACTTTGAGGAATCTGAGTTTGATGGTGGGGAACTAGCGGAGGTTAAGGATGTTCAGCCGGCTTTAAATGATGACGAGACCAAATTAAAGCTCCTCATTGTAGAATTAACTGCTAAGCTGGAGAGGATTCGAGAGGCAAGGGAACAAGAAGCCCTCGAAGAAAAAAGAAGGCGGCAAGAGCAGAAACAGCGATACGAGCTGAAAGCGCAGCAAATGCTTCAGCAGCAACGGTTCAGTATGCAACAGAAGCAGCAACAACAACAACAACAGAAGCAGAGGAGGCGACAGCAGCCGCAACAACAGCAGCAGCATCAACAACAACAAAGGCAGCAGCAACAATCGCAGCAGCAGCAACAACAAAGACAGCAGCAACAATCGCAGCAGCAGCAACCCCAGCAGCAACGACAACAGGAAAAGAGGGAAGATGTACCCCCGATTAATGTAAGTGACTTGCCTACAAGCGATAGTATAAAATAATGTAAGCAAATATTTATTAAGAACTTCGTGATCAAACATATTTCGGCCACACAGCATAAAATTATATGCTATAATATGGAGGACTATAAAAAAGTCCGCAAGGAACTAGAGGGGCTAAAGGCAGAATACTTCACGTATACGCCGAAAGCAGAAAAACTAAAAACGCTCATACTTAAAGGAAACTAAAGGGAATTAAAGGTTGATGCAGAGGAGCTCCTAAACGAGCTCAAGTATTTTGAGAGCGACGATGTAAAGTTCGTCGGCGTAAAGCCGTTTACCGCGGTCAATGGTAGAGGTGTTCAAATAACCCCCAATAGCAAAATCGATAGTGTACGCAGAATTAATCGCGTATACTATCAGGCTGTCCATTGGGAAAAATTAAAAAGGACAGATCGCATACTGCAATGTATGCGCTGCCAGAGGTTCAAGCACGCCGCTTCTAACTGCAACATGCGGATTAGATGTGTTAAGTGCGACAAGAACCACATTATAAATGAGTGTCCTCTAGGAAGGGAAGGGGTTGAAGACATGAGCCAGCCCACATGTGTTATTTAAGGAAACGCGGGGCACCCTGCTAATTATAAGGGATGTCCTGTATTCCTACAGAAGAGAAAGAGTATGCTAACTCGCAAACAAGCGGCTGAAGAAGAAAAGCGATATAAAAGTCGCTCTTTCACAAATAGGGTAGATCCCAACGTGTCCTTTGCCCAAATCGCAGCTGGACCGGGTAAACCCCAGACATCAAAAATGCCTGCGGTTGCTGAGAAAGCACCTGAAGCATATTTGGATCTGAAAAAGTTCTTGCTTTCATTGAATAGCAAGATCGAACAGTTCCAAAAACAATTGAACGACCAAGCAGCACGAATAGATTATATCTATTCGATGCGATCCAGTCTAGCGCGCCATGAACATGATGGGTACGTTGGATTAGGTAAACTTTAGGATCCTAGCTGTGAATGTTAATTCATTTGTCAGGGTCGAGAGAAGAACCGTTCTTTCAAATCTGTTGAAAAACCAACTCCCGGATGTACTTTTGGTCAGCGAAACTAAGCTAAACCAGAGACACAAATTGGGATACAGCAACTACCATGTAGTAAGAAGAGACCGACCCCACTCCTCCCAAGGAGGTGGGGTCGCTGTCTTATTACGCAAAAGCTTACGCCATAGGATCATATATAGCGGGGAAGTACGTAGGTTCCAGGTGCTGGAAGCATGCATCGTATGCATTCCTCTCCATAGTCGGAAGAGAATGTATGTGGTGTCGCTTTATGCAACTGAAGCAACTCAACAAACTCAATTTATAGCAGAGCTCGAGACACTTTTTCGTTGCCTACAGCTTGAATCGGCTGAAAATTATTACTTTTTGGCCGGCGATCTTAATGCTAAGCATGCGGTTTGGGGAAATACAATCGAGAACACTAGAGGTCGACTGATTCAGAATTGGCGGGAGCAAAATATGATTGAGTACAAACTTAGTTTGTACGCGACGGATATCCCGTCCTTTCCAAGAGGAAACTCTTTTCTGGACTTAGCGCTTAAGGACAATAGATTAGAACTAACAAATAACGAACACGCGCGGAACTGTGTGCGAGCATTCGATTACGATAGTGACCACCTCTTGATGCCGTATTTAGTATCCCAAACGAGCAAACTCAACTGGAGGATTTCGACCAAGTGCGTTCTTTCGACTACCGAAAGACGAACTGGCCGCGTTTCACCAGAATTATAAAGCGAGAAATACGTTTGAGCGAAATTGGTCCACCGACAAACAGAAACCTTACAAACGACGAAATTGACCAAAATTTACTAAAAATGAATGAGGTCCTCATAAGGTCAATGGATCTAGCTATCCCTAAGATAACTAGTTCTGACGAGTAGACGGAGAAATATCGAACGCCAACAATCGATGCACTCCACCGACACAAAAGCAGACTGGTCTCGAGGCTTAAACGGCTGCGTAAACAATTCACTGACAGACAAGACCCGGAGGTTCGGACACTGAAGTCACTGACCAAAAATCTTAAAAAATTAATATCGGAGAATTACAGAAAATCTATAAATTCTTACTGGGGCAACAAAATTCGGGATATAAAAACCAGTAGCCCGAATATGCTCCCCCAAATAAATAAAATATTCGGCGAAAGGATCATAGCGACATTCCATATGTCCGAATTTCCAAAACGACAGAAAACAGACAGCCACTCACGGCTGTTGGTATAAGTCCGGAAAACGTTGTCTCGAACTACGGTTTTTTCACGATCGAAGATCCTCAGGAGAAGACGAATTCGATAGGCGCTATTTTCGAGACCGTGTATACGGTGAACAATCCTGTTCGCCCAAACCGCGATATTGAGGAAAGAGCCTTTCTGAATCACTTTTATCTGCGCACTGAACTTCAAGCTTGGCGATCTGAGAATCACGGTTTTTCCGTATTCAATGACGAAAACCCTTCCAATGGCATAGTCGCCAATAGCCTGATGCTGTTCGTGCAAAAAGATGAACTCCTGGACATCTTGGTATCATTGAAAATAAAAAGTCGGCAGGAGAGAACGGTGTCCCAAACGTCGTATTGAGACACCTGCCAATAGAAGCAGTCGATATCTTCACCACCCTGTTTAACAATGCACTGAATAATGCACATTATCCGGTGCACTGAAAAACGGCGGTGGTACATCCTATCCCCAAAAAGGACACGGACAAAAAAAACCCTGCAAATCTTCGGTCAATAAGCCTTCTGCCGAATGTAAGCAAGGTATTCGAGAAGATAGTCGATAGAGCTCTGCTTAAGTGGGTTGAGAAAAACAAAATTATTCCGGATAATCAGTTTGGTTTTCGAACGAGGCATGATACCATTAATGCCGCGTCGAAACTAGTGTCCGACATCCAATGGAATAAATCCAAAGGACAATGCATAGGGGCCTGTCTGGTTGACTTTGAAAAGGCCTTCGACACCGTATGGTTAGAGGTGCTGTTCTACAAGCTGACCAGAATGGGCATGCGGAAACCCATGCTATATATGATTTATGAAATGCTTATGGGAAAGAAGTTCGTTGTCAAATGTGGCAACGTAACTTCGAGTAAAGTCTTTGAAACTAAAAACGGTTTACAACAGGGGGCGGTGAACTCCCCGATATTGTTTAACCTTTATACAAGTGATCTTGTAGGTTCTATCAGACACGCTATAGCGTACGCAGATGATCTAGTGGCGTACAGATCAAGTCCGAAAATCGGAGTTATCAACATACTTTTGCAACGTGACTTCGATCACATTAAGGGATATTGCGATGATTGGAAATTGAAGATCAATTTTCAAAAAACCGAAACGATTCTGTTCAGTACCCCATTGCATAGGGCTTCTAGGGATACCAGAAAAAACTGGAAAAAATTGTGTATCATTGGACAGCATGGACAGCCGTTGGCGTTGAGAAGTGAAGTCAAATACCTTGGCATCTGGCTTGACAAGTTTCTCTATTTTAACAAAAATGTAGATGCTTGTCTGGCTAGGGCTAGGGGGGCTTATGCTCTGACAAGGAGATTGTTTCAAAGCAGTCAACTTGACTCAAGTGTGAAAGTCATTTGCTACATATCCCTCATTAGGCCGATCATCGCTTACGGTTGTCCCGTGTGGGTCAATGTAGCACCAGCCTACATGGAAAAGATACTACTGTTTGAGAGGCGGTGTCTCCGATCCTGCTTAGGATTGTACCGAACGCCGGACTTCGAGTACATAAAATATTATCGCAACGAGGTTCTATACAATGGGGCTCAGTTGAATAGAATTGACAATTTCCTGATTAAGGTGACGCCAAGGCACGCTGCAAGGGCGATGGCTAGCGACAACAGCCTGATCTTTGGGGCTTATTACCCCAATGATTTATACATGGAAAGCACGCACATATCAGGCTTTATTCCACCAGAGGCATTCATTTACAGCGATTCGTTAGGGTTAGTACAAGACAGGAACGGTATCCCGGTTTTATACCACCGCTATCGTAACGCTCGGGACAAACGGCTAATCCGCGACGGGTTGAACGCAGGCTGCCGTGGGACCAAAAGACGCAATCCGGATGGCGACCCCTCGCGGCATGTGCAACGAGGGCTCGCCACCCAGATTATAATTAAATAAGGTTTAAGTAGTTAAGTAGTCTTAAGCTAGGTTTAAGTAGCTTAAGTAGTCTTAAGTTAGGCTTAAGTAGTCTTAAGTTAGGCTTAAGTAGTTTAAGTAGTCTTAAGTTAGTTATAATCTAGAATAAGCTTTTTTTAAAAAAAAAATCACTATACAAACTTTTCTATTTTTTCTTTGTAATTAATTAAATATAAAACCGAAAAACCGACAAATTTAAGCATTAAGGCAAAATAAACAGATAAATATAAGCTTACAGCACCCACTAAATACCGATAAGTTAGATTGATTAAGTAAACCAGTTATTAATAAGTTAGATTTAAGCATTTTTGTCTAGTAGTAAGTTAATATTTTAAGTAAATAAAAAATTAATTAAAAAAGTTAGCACTAGATGCTAAATCAAGCTACCCTGGGTTCGATTCCCGACCAGGGCGTTGCCTTTTTTTTTCTTTTTTATTATTACAAATAATTAAAATAAAGAAACAAGTGTTTTGCTAAGTGTTTCGTGGACGGATGAGTAGTGGCGTCAGACGGGCAAACGACAGGTGCGGTGTTCAAGTCCCGCCCCAGTAACGAAATACTCGAAGCATTTTTCCACAACAGAGAAATTAAAAAAATTATCGAGTGGGAAAATAGACAGAAAAGTCTAGAAAAGTAGCGGGGGCTATCGAAAGAAAGTCCGACAGTTACGAGACTGACAAAGAGGAAGAAGAAAATAATGTGTACGCCGAATTTGGTCAAATGGCGTACAGACACAGCTTCAGTCATGCAGCCTGCTGAAGCGGGGGGTGCGACGAAGTTGGCAACGACGTCGGCGGCAGCATTACAAATACAATTGGCCTCCCCATCAGATGATGCAGAGGAAATATCCTACATGACTGATGAAGGGGAAGGGCGATATACCACCGATGATAGCAGCAGGTTTGCGGTGCTGTCAACGGACGAAGACGACGAAGAGGAAAAAGCAGTTGAGGAAAAAATAAAAAAGTTAAAATCCCAACTTGAACCGCTAGTTCGAGTGTTGAAAAAGAAGCAAGAAGAGCGTAGCGAGCGAAAAAAGAAAGTCCGCCATGGAGAAACACAACAACAACAACAAACGGCAGTGGAAAAAACTAGTGGTAAAACGGCGACAACACCAAAAGCCCAACAACCACAGCCACTGCCACAGAATCAACAAAAAGAATTACAACAACGAAAAAACAGCTTACGATAACTCTGCCGCCAATGCAACAACAGCTACCGCAAACCCAGCAACAACAACAATAATAGCAGCAGCCACAACAACAATAGCAGAAGCAGCACCAGCCACAACAACAACAACACCAGCAGCAGATGCACAACCTCCTCAAAATAAGAAAGAAAAAGTGCCACCTATCAATACATACAAAATGGACCTAAGTAAGTCGGTCATAGGCAACAATTTTAGTATTAAACGTTAAACTCAAGATAGGCATGCTATCCACTGCCTAACAGTATAGCACTATAAGCCAAGTAGCGACGGGCGAGCTCGAAGTAGTAGGCGTAAAGCCATTCACCACAGTGAAGGCCAGACGGGAGAACCGGAAACTATCGATCTTACTAGTTCAGCTATCGCCCCAAAGCAAACTGGAAAAGTTAAGGGGGATACTCCTCAACTTCCAGGTTGTATACTGGGAAAAATTAAAAAGAGTTCGGCCACGCCTCGGCAACCGGTCTTGAAAACCAGTTACGGGAGCAGGCTTCAATGGTAGACTATATCTACTCCTTGTTGCCGAGCTTAACGGAACTTAGATCGTAATGGGCGAGCTGTCAGAGGGACTTTTAAAGATCCTGGCTGTGAATGTAAATTCACTGATTAGGATCGAACGTAGAGCTACTCTTTTCCAGTTGCTTAGAGACCAAGGTCCCGATGTGGTTATGGCTAGCGAAACTAAGCTAAACTAGAAGCATAAATTGACTAATAGTAATTACAATATCGTAAGCAGGGTCGCTATCTTTATACGAAAAGGCATTAATTATAAGGTCATATATCGTGGTGAAGTACGCCGAATCCGGCTGCTGAAAGCCTGCGTCATATACATTCCTCTCCAACAAGGGAAGCGCCTGTATGTGATAGCTGCCTACGCACCGGAAGCACCTCAGCCTACACTTTTTACAACAGAGCTCGGAAAACTTTTCGAATCACTTAGATTGAACTCAGTGGAGAACTTTTATCTTTTGGCTGGAGATTTAAGTGCCAAACACGAAGATTGGGGAAATCAATTTCAAAATCTTTACAATTGGATGGTCCACTACAATGTTGAATATAGGACCGAAATTCTTGCCACAGATAAGCCATCGTTTCCGAGAAGCGGTGCTTTCTTGGATCTTATACTGCGACCCACAAGACTGGCAGTAACTAACAGAATAGGTCAACGCCCGCGAAACTGTTTACGGACGATCGAGTACGACAGTGATCAGATTCCAGATACAGATTCCGAACGAGGTTGTGGCGTTGGATGAGTATGTGCCTGTTCATTATAACAACTACGGTAAGATACGCTGGCCTCGCTTCACCAGCGCCTTATCAAGAAAACTACCTTCTAGGGCTATTTCACCACCAAACAACAGAAACCTTACAAACAACGAAATCTACGAATACTTACAACAAATGGACGAAACGTTTCAACGAACAATGAACAAGACGATACCGAACTACAAAGAACAAGACATAACGAACAGAAACGCAACCATTGACGCACTACACAGACAAAAAGCGGACTTTCTGACAAGACTTAAACTCTTGTACAGACGACTGACAAACCCACGCGACCCGGAGATTAGTACACTGAAGGCGTCGATCAAAAGCATCAACCAATTGATCAAGGAGAACTATCGGTTGTCCATTAATTCGTTTTGGAATAACAGAATTCGGGCCGAAATTCCAGCGACCCGAGCATGTTTCCAAAAAATAATAAGATCTTTAGAAGGAAAGGTCATAACGACTTCCGTGTATTAAGCTCCAACGAACAACTGACAATACAAACATACATTTGACAGCAGGAATTTATCTGAGGGAAGCCGTCTTCGACGACGATTTCTATGTTATTGAAGATCCTTAGGAGAAAGTGGATGCAGTGGGGGCTATGTTTCAGGATGTGTAAAAGGTGAATGATAGTATTCGCCCGAACCGCGTTCTGAAAAACAATGCCCTGCTCCATCATTTCAATCTCCGAAACGACATAACGCAATGGCGATCTGAGAACCGTGGTTTCACCCGGTTTGATGGCGAAAACTGGAACTCCAGATCATCTTCGATTCCACCCTTAAATGCCCCTTGTATCTTTGAAGATACAACCACTCAAAAAATTCATGTGGTCATGGATACGGATATTTTTTTTTTTATAAATTGGATCTATGTAATTAATAATATTATATTTTTACATAAAACATTATTTTTTACTTTTATCTGCAATAGTTAAGAAATAAATTATAAAAAAATTCAAAAAACAGTTTTTTGTTAAAATTAAATAAATGTGATTTTTCTCAGTGTAATTTCTAATAACGGGTAAATGTTTTTGAGTAAAAAAAAATCTCAGAATCTCAGAGGGTGGGAAATATGGAGATGATTGTTGATGAAGATGAGCATATGAATCCGAATGCGATTGACCTCAATACATCTGTTCAAGATTTCTTTCTCAATATGATCAATGATGATACTGATCAGGGAGATTTGATTGAAATGGAATTAAGTAATTTCGGACTGCTTGATTCTGAGCCATCTACTTCATCCCGTAATGTCCCACCTACAAGGTTAACAAGTTCTTGGAATGAATTCCCCTCAGAATTTCGCAATATAGAAATAATTGGTAAGTCTTCTGAATTTGAAAAGGTTATCTGGAAAAAAGGGGAGCGTATCGGAATCCCGCTTTTTGAAATCCTGCTTTTCAAAAATCCCGAAAAAAATGTTTTAAAATCCCGTTTATTATAATCCCGCTTTTTAAAATCCCGCCAAATCCCGCTAATCCCGTTTTTTTTTACAAAATCAATTACATTCGTAATGGAAGTAGACAAGTGCAGTACTCTCCTAACTTTTGGTCTGTGTATGACAGTGCAGAAAAACAATTCCCGAGAACACAAAATAATGCTGAAGCGTGGCATCGCAGATTGAAAGTTTTGGTGTGACGAAAAAGTGCTGGTTTGTATAAACTCATTGCAGATTTGAGAAAGGAAGCAATTGTGGTGAAAACTGAAATAGAAAAATTAAAAAATGGACAAGAAAAATTATATAAAAAAACTAATGTTATAAAAACACGCGTTATAAGAAAATTAATGAGAAACAGAAAAAAAATGAGTAAAGCAGGTTTTTTGCGTCGCATTGCTTATAACATACACTTGAGCTAATAAAATAAAAAATGTTGTTAATGGCTTGAAGTTTTTTTTGTTCCCTTTTGCAGAATATTATATTACATTACTTTATTGTATTTTTTTTTAAATTATTGAAGATTGTCATATTTATTCCCTAAGAAATTATTTTGATATTATTTATTTCTTATTTTGTTACTTCCTCTAAAAATAATAAATGTAAAAATAAACTGCATTTCAAAAAAACACTCATTGCTTATTTATTTTAATTTTTTTATTATCCCGCTTTTACAATCAAAAGTAGTTGCTTTATTTTAAAAAATAGCCGCGATTTTTTAAAATAAAGCAACTACTTTTGATTGTAAAAGCGGGATAATAAGAAACGGGATTATAAAAAACGGGATTATAAGAGGCGGGATTTTAATAGCGGGATTTCAAAGATCGGCATTATAAAAAGTGGGATATCGAACCCAATCCGGAAAAAAGGTAATATACAGTTTAATGACCAGCAAGTTAGATTTAGAGGTGACAGCAGTTTACCACAAAATATAATTGACTTGGAAACACCATATCAAGTTTGGAGCTATCTGTTTCCTGAAATTTTGGAGCAACATATAGTTGACGAAACCATAAGATATGCTGAACTTGACGAGACATTTCGTTTCGATATATTTGAATTACGAAAATATATTGGAATACTTTTTTACATAACATATCATAAACTTCCAAACGTTAGAGATTATTGGTCTGATAAAAATAATCATTCCGTAAATGTGGTGAAAAGTCAAATGAATGTTCGGCGTTTCGAAAAAATAAGGGAATACATTCATTTTAATGATAAAAGTACTCAGCCACCCACTGATGCTCCTAGTCGAGACCGCCTTTATTTAGTTAGACCTGTTATTGACATCCTCAATAGATCCTCAATTAGATAGACTGTGTGTTGACGAGCAAATATGTTCTACCAAAATTGGAAGCTAAATGAAGCAGTATTTGCCCAACAAACCGAAAAAATGGGGCTTCAAGCTTTTTGTTATGTGCGATACAATGGGATATGCATACAAATTTGAAATATATAACGGAGCACCGGAAACACCAGCTCAAGGCGAACCTGATCTTCAACCTTCGGCCAATGTAGTGGTCCGGCTGCTTAGAGAAGTACCAAGATTCCAAAATCACATAATATATTTTGACAACTATTACACAACGGTGCCATTAGTAGTATATTTGCGAACATTAGGTATACTTTCAGTTGGTACCATTCGACGTAATTGAATCAAAAACTGTAAGCTTCCCGAGGAAAAAGTATTGCAAAAGTTCGAGCGCGGTACCAGTCAAGAGTTTGTATGTAACATTCATGGAATAGATGTAGCTTCACTGTCTTGGAAAGACAATAAAATTGTAAATCTACTATCAACCTATGTCGGTGTAAAGCCGATATCAGAAAGTATGGGAAAAGAAACGGTACAACCAATTACCATAAAGAGATTTGACAAAAAGGACAAAACTGTCAAAATGATTCCATGTCCTCAAATTATAAAAGATTATAATCGGCATATGGGTGGTGTCGATCTGATGGATAGCTCTATGGGCCGTCATAAGATAAACATGAAAAGCCGAAAGTGGACAAATAGAGTGTTCTATCACCTTTTGGATATGACAGTTGTTAATTCCTGGCTGTTGTACAAAAGAATAAATAAAAATCGGCCTGGGTTCAAGGCCATGCGATTGATTGATTTTAAATTAGAGATAGCTGATACCTTATTCTTTTTCAAATCGACACAACCTCCTGCTCGCGGACGTCCACGTATTGAATCAGATATTCAAGAAAAACGTAAAAAAACCTAACGCTCATATACCACCACCGAAGGACACCAGATTGGACAGAATTGATCATTGGACAACTATTGATAAGAAGGGTAGATGCGAATTTCCGAACTGCTCAGGACAGACAAGGATGTTTTGTACTAAATGCAAACTGAATTTGTGTTTAACTGCAGAAAAAAATTGTTTTTATAACTACCACAATACGTAAAGGAACTTTTTATATAATTTTTGTAAATTCATTCGAATAAATTTACAAAATCTATATGTATTATTTTTATTATATTTGTATTTCTACTTAATTTTTACTTTAGTTTAATGTATTTTAAATAACTTATATGACATAAATTACTTTAAATAAAAATATATTAACAATAATATGTTTAAACTTAAAAATATGAATTTATAAAAAATATATGCAAACAACATCTTTTATTTTGGCATATTTCCATAGGAATTTAAGCAGTGGGTGAATGCCTGGTGTATCTTTTAAGATACAACCACTTTTTTTCAAATAAAATCTATAAACATTTTTTTTTTCAAAAAACTAAAAATGTAGTTGTTATTTTTTCACCAATTTACACATAATATATTTTTTCCACTAAAATCGGTCACCTTGGGCATTTAAGGGTTAAGAAAAAGAAGTCAGCGGGAGTAGATGGTATATCCAGCATTGTACTGCGACACTTACCCCCTGAAGCTGTGGACATTTACGACACGCTGTTTACAACGCTCTAAATAATGCATATTATCCAGTGCGTTGGAAGACGGCGGTGGTTCAGTGGTACCATGGCATTTGGTTAGATCAGTATCTATATTTCGGAAGACATGTAGATGCTGCTCTGGCGAGAGCTAGGGAAGCATTTGATTTGCTACATGGCCCTCATTAGGCCGATGATTGCCTATGAGTGCCCGGTGTATTTCAACGTTGCCCCATTTCAAATGGAAAAGATACGGGTGTTTGAGACGCAGTGTCTGAGAAGCTGCCTTGAACTTCACAGAACACCAGTATCTGACTACACAAAATACTATTCCAACCAGGTCCTATACAACGGGGCCAACATAAACAGAAAAGACAATTTTCTGGTAAAACTCATTCGGTTTCAAGCTGCAAGAACGATGGCTTCGAACAATAGCCTCATCTTTGGAGCCTTCTACCCCTGTTTAGAATTCAATAAAAATATCAATATGAAATGTTTAGAAAACAACTCAATGTTACATGTTAACAAATGTCTTCTACAAAACAACTCAAATCAAAATGTAAACAATCAAATTGTCAAATTGTAAAATGTCAACTTTTCTATGTACACATTTAATGTCATTTAAAGACACAACTTTCGTAACATCCAACCCGACAAGTCGCATAATAAACATTATAACGTTCATCAAACAATTAGTAATCGTTTTTTATTAATTAAAACACATTTGCGAAAGCAAATCGACACAACAGAACAACCCCAATGATGAATTTTTTGAGAGTGCGCGTTTAAGCGGCTTTATTCCACCCAAAGCTTTCCTATATTTGGACAGTCGAGGGCTGATACAGGATAGATCGCCGGTTCCGCTAATCTACCACGTCTTCCGCGGCTCCTATACGACTGAGACGTCGTCGCTCAGGGCGGAGGAGAGCGCCTGCGGTTCAGCAGGAGTGTGTCCGATGGGGACCATCGGAGTAGATTGCAATAGGAGAACCTGTTGTGGTGGTTAAATTAGGTAAAGCTAGTTGACTTAAAATTGAAATTTTATGGCCGACTTAGATAGTTTTTAGTCTTAAGGCTTAGGTGTAAAACAGTCATGGTGGCACAAAAAATATATATATACATATATATATATGTTTGCATATACATATATAAAAAAAAAACAAAAAACGCTTGCTGTGGCTGTTCTAGTTTTTTAAGTTATTTTTAGGTAGTTTTAATTAATTTTAAGTAGTTTAAGTTAGTCGATAAGTAGTTTTAATTAGGATGTAAGTTAAATAAAATAAAAAAAGACAAGGAACAAAGTTTTTCAATGATTCCTTGGAAAACATTGTGTTACTTTTAGATTTATATATTAGATAATAAGCCAAAAGGCATTAGAATTAAGTTATCGTGTAATTAAGGGCGCCCGCATAGTGCAATGGTATTTTTTCATGATCTTTTGCCTAGCATGTAAATTAGTCTTAAGGTAAGGTAAAATCAAAATGAATTTAATAAAAAAAAAACAGTGTTGGCCTTCTCCAGCCAGGATGAAACTCTTAGCGTTAATTCTGGCAACGAAGCCATTTCCATAAATACCTTTATGGCAGGTAGTTCATACTTTGTAAAGACCATGCTAGTCTAGAGTGGTTGCTTCACTTTAAAGCACTCAAAGTTTCTACCTTGATCAGAATTTAGTGCCAATGGTGCCCCTAATCTGCATATACAGTTGCCCACGATCTGATTCACTACGATTTTCGCTTCCTGGTTAGGTTTGGCAAATGCTTCTGGCCATTTGCTGAAGTAGTCCATAACAATTAATATGTAACGGTTTCCTCTGTTCGTTTCTGGAAATGGGTCAGCAATATTTATTGCTATTCCCTCGAACAATGCCCAATGTTGTACTGATGCATGGTTTCTTGGTTCTATCGTTTTGGTCCCTTACAGGCGGCGCATTTAATGCATTTTCGGCACCACTTTTCGATGTCTTCTCTTACAGGCAGCCAGTAGAATCGCTCTCTCACTTTGTCTAAAGTCTTATTGATTCCCAAATGTCTTCCCGATACTCCACCATGTAGCTCCCGTAATACATATTTGACCATGGACCGTGGAACGACAAGCTGTGATGCAAAGGACTTTCCGTCGGAAGACTCCCATTTTCTTATCAAGACACCATCCTGGACATGAAGTACGTCATTAGAGTTGGTCTACGATCCCAAGTTTCTTGGAAATCTGGTTTCTCCATGTGTTCCCTCCAGGTAAGAATTGGTTCAATTTCAGGGTCTTCCTGTGTCGCAAGGACACTAGCAAAATTTTAAACTATAGGTGCATCAGGTGCAAAATTCAAAAACTGTTACGCGGTCGAATCTAGAGCACGCGACGAAATCTAACACACGAAAAAGAGCAACAACAATGCAGTACAACGTACAAACCAGTGGTGAAAAAAAAGAAACACTAGTTGGTTTTGCTTTAAACTTTATTGCAACCTACACAGTCGGTGATATAAAAGTGATTGTACCACCAGTTGATTTCATGCCCAACAAGAAAGCATCTCTTTAGCTGACCTTGGACCATTTCCCCAGCATCTCAGTCGTTGAACCTTACATTTGCGGGTTTATTTAACTGCAACGCAAAAATCGTCACCGCTTGTCGCTTCTTGTGTTGCGTAGATCTGCTGCCTCCCATGTTAATGCCACCAACAATGCACGCACTAACCGATGCGATGGGCATAGAACTGCGTGCACTTATGCCGTTTTGAGTGTTGTGTGCTTAGGCGCATCGATGTTGTGGTTGTTGTTGTTGGGTATGCGTTGTGCTTGGTTGGTAGAAAAGGCATGTGCATTGTTCTCATTGAAATGGCATGGAGTGTTATTGCGTTGTTGCGTTGCAACATCCTGCCGGGCCACCGGAAATGACATCTGAAGCTACGGGTATTTTCTTTAGAGATATATTATGTTGCGAGGTGATTTTCGCTGGTGATTGCTCGTTAAATTAAAGGTGGGTACATGAAACGAAGGAAAGGTGTGGTGAATGGCGTGTGGCTATAATATGTTACATTTTGTACGGTTTATATTATTATTAATTATATTTAGTTAGGTATTTCAATGGTAGATATAAATATAGATAGATATTTAAATTTCATTATTGTGTGTGTGTGTATTCGTTTGCCATTGGAAGAAGGCAAAGTTTAGCTATTGGGCGTTTTAATGTAGTAGGCGATGTTTTAATGGTGACAACTCGAACCTTTCCATCTGCTGCAGGATGTGTTGCCTCTATTCGACCCAGTCGCCAAAGCGGAGGTAGCGTTTGTTCACCTGGTAGGTTTACCAATTGACCTACCTTGATTTGAAGATTTGACGTCAGCCATTTAGGACGTTGTTGCAACAGAACTAGGTATTCGGACTTCCATTTCTTCCAGAAGTCCTGCTGGATTTTCTGCATAAGCTGCAATCTTTCTAAGTAATTTGATTTTATGTCGGTCAGATCCTTTTCGGATCAGCGTTTTCTAAACGACCACCAACTCGCAATATCCCTTTTTTGTCGACGATTGGTGACAATCTTGCCAATTTACTTCCCTTGGTAACTGGATCACCCTAGGACAGCTTCAATATTTTTTCGGCAAAGAATTCCTGTTGAACGATGTGTATTAATCGCGTTAATGCTGATAATATTTCATCGGGTGACAAAGGTCCAACTAAACGTGGTGATTTCCTTAAGGCGTTGTTGACAAATCTTATCCAATATGCTGTAGCTCGCACTAAACGCTGTAAAGAAAAGAACCGAGTGAGGAGTTTATTACATTCAAAGACACTGAAATGAGCACAGAGCTGAAAAATGTTTGTGATGGGGTACCCAGATGCGACAAAGTTATTGTTAAACTTAGAAGCCTCGGAGGCTTTCATTTCGTGGTCCGTCGTTTGAATATTTATGATTTGATGCTGTTGCTCATCAAAAGTGTGCAAAAAATCAGGACCGTGCCACCACTGCTGCTGGTCGAGGAGTTCTGCGGGAGATAGTCCTCTCGAAGCCATGTCCGCTGGATTCTCCTTTGACGGAACGTAGTTCCAGGAATTGGGATCTGTCAACTCCTGAATTTCTGCTACTCTGTTGGCGACGAATGTCGTTCGGATGTATGGCGCCGATTTAATCCACGCGAGAGTGATTTTTGAATCACCCCATGCGAATATTTTCGCATTTTGCAGCTTCACCGTTTCCACAGTGTGTGTCTGCAATTGTGCCAGCAGTAGTACCCCACATAATTCCAGACGTGCCAGAGACTTATTTTTTAAGGGCGATACTCTGGTTTTTGATACCAGCAGACCTGTGTATGAAGTAGTTCCAGTAACGGCTCGAACATATACGACGGCAGCATACGCCTTTTCAGATGCATCGGAAAAGCCGTGTATTTCGCTTTGTGATTCGTGGGTGCAATTAATCCAGCGAGGAATCTCGATCCTATTAAGGGTTCTTAGCTCCATCTTCAAGGTGTGCCAAGTGGATGTAGTTGTAGATGGAAGCTCGCAGTCCCATGTTCGATGCTCTTTCCAAATATCTTACATAAGGATTTTTCCTACAATAACGCACGGAGATATCCATCCCATGGGATCATAAAGACACTCTATGTCCGAAAGAATCATCCGTTTCGTTGTCCTCTTCTGTTCTGGAAGGTTGAACTTGAAAATGAATATGTCTCTTCCAGGATGCCACTGGATCCCCAAGGTTTTGATGGCGTTTCCCTCATCAAATGAAAGTGGCAGCTGAACCTCTCTATCGTCATCTGGGACGGCTTCCAACAACCTCTCGCTGTTACTTGCGCATTCCCTTAACGGAAAACCTCCACGTTTCAGCATTGCTATCAGTTGAGACTGCATTTCTAAAGCTTCGCCTACTGAATCTGCTCCATGAATAACATCGTCCACGTAAAAGTTCGTGGTAGCGATGCTAGATGCTAACGGATAATCATCTCGTTCATCTGCAGCCAGTTGTTGCAGTGTGCGAACAGCTAAATACGGAGCAGCGGCAGTGCCAAAGGTGACAGTATTAAGTCGGTACACCTTAATAACCTGGTCTGCTTCATTTCTCCACAAAATGAGTTGATAGGCAGAATCCTGAGGAGGAACCCAAATCTGCCTATACATTTTGTTGATATCGGCAACAATGACAATCCGATGTTTTCTGAATCGCGCGATATGATCAAATATGTTTTCCTGCAACCGTTGCCCAACTAAAAGATGATCGTTGAGGCACGTGCCATCAGATGTTTTACACGACGCGTCAAAAACAATACGCAGCTTTGTTGTGGAGCTCGAGTCCTTAATAACTGCGTGGTGGGGAACGAAATATTTATGAGGAGGTGACATGGAATCTACTTCCGTCATATGTCCTAATTCCAGGTATTCTTTAAATACTCGTTTGTATTCCGTGTGAAACAACGCGTTTGACTGGAATTTTCTTTCCAGTTGCGAATATCTACACCTAGCTGAATTGAATGAAACTCCGAGTGCAGGACATTTCCTTCCTTGAATGGAAGTTGGACTTCATATTTCCCATCTGCTTTTCGCTGATGAGTTCTGCAAAAATGCATCTCACATCTTTCTTCCTCTGGTGAAAGAATTTTTCTCCTTACCACTTCCTCAAGTTCCCAAAATTTGATTAGTATGGTTTCTAAGTCAGGATCAGGATTGATTATTGTGTGGAGCGAAGTTATCGTTGCTGGGTTGGCCGAAGAGATGCCACCAGAGAGTACCCAACCCAGTTCTGTTCTTTGAGCCATAGGAGTACCTGGTTCTCCTTTGATAACACATTCAAGGAGAATCTCCGGATATATATCGCTGCCAAGCAAAATATCAACTTTGCTGGGTTCAACAAATGTTGGATCCGCCAGCTGAAGGTTATGTAGATGACTTCAACTCGAGGTAGCGATCCTGTGCATTGGAAGAGACGCAGTCAGCTTGGGTAGAACTAAAGCATTAAGCTGCAGCTTAAAATTCTCATTGAAATTTGAGAATATCGTAAACGATACCTTGTGTATGGACACATTTGTGTTGGTTTCTCCAACTCCAATTACGTTGACGTAGCTTCTTTCCTTCTTTAGATTCAACAATTGGGTGGCAGACTCAGAGATGAATGACGCCTCGGATCCAGGATCAATAAGTGCTCGCAGCATCAAAGGTTGGCCAATTGTGGTGTACACCTTAACGAGCGCAGTAGCCAGAAGAACAGTTAGAGTTGCGCTGTTTTCGGCTATATACGTGTTGAGTGCTGAAGCATTTCTGGTTGAGGTACTTGTGTTGTCAGTCTCTACCAACTGTGAGGATTGAGCTCTGGAGGAGGTTGGTTGCATAGATGATTGAGTCGACACACTAAGATTGGACTCATTCACATGCATTGCGTTAGCTGGCTCGATTTCGTGCAGTAACGAATGATGCCTTTTATTACACTGGGAACACGTGAAATTGCTTGTGCAATTTTGAGTGGGATGAGCATTTGAGAGACAGTTGTAGCATAACTTGCTTCTTCTTACAATGTCTTGTCGCTTCTTCGAATTCAATGCCTTGAACTTGAAGCAATTTCGAATTGAGTGCGCTCCGTGACACATTGTACACTTCACAATTGTGGAGTTGTGCGAACGAACTGTGGCAGGATCATATTTTTTCGTTTTAGGTTGAGAAAGTCTTGTTGAAGATTCTTTCATGACTTCCAAAGTCCTGGATCTCATTAGCAAGAAATCCTCTAGGATGTTTTAGGTGGGAAATTCAATGTAAGCAGATATATGTGCTTCCCATAGCCCACGAGTAACAAGCGGTAGTGTTTGTACCGTGTGATAAATGATTACATCTTCCCATGATTCGACAGAAACTCCTAGGTTTGTGAGAGAATGCTTGGCTTCGTTTGTTGTATAAAGCAACCCTTGGATATCTTCAGCTGATTCACCGGATACCCTTGGTTGATCAAACAGAAATTTAAATTGATTGTCCTTTAACAATCTTACATTTTGGTAACGCTTGACAAGTATTGCCCAAGCAGCATCAAAATTACCATCGATCGAGGTGTTTCGCAATAAACCAAGAGCCTTACCACTTAAATTCGATTTTAAATAATGCAGTTTCTGCACATTAGAAAGAGACGAATTTTTCTGAACCAAACTTTCAAAGATACTTTTGAATTCAGGCCATTTGAATTGAACCCGTGGGAATTGTAATCGGTGGCAATTTAAATTCAACCGAAGGGATCTTGGATCCTGTTAGCGAACTGTTTAGAGCACTAGATGTTTGATGTTGACTATCTGTGCTCGACATATGTTCCTTTAAATGGAATGTTAGTGCTTCCATGTAGACTACTTTTACTTCTTCACTAGGGGCTCCAACAATCTTTTGATGAAGAAAACGGGCTTCACTAAACGAATCCTCCAAATTCTTGAACCGTGCCTCATACATATGAACCGATTTATTTAATTTTTCTAATCCCTCATATGCTTTCTGATCGGCGACTAGCTCTTGATAGATGGTTTGAGTAGTATCCATCCAGTTTGAGACCTTGCCCTTGCTCATGATTACGAATTGCCTCAAGCGAAGGGTTAATCCCACAACACACAACACACGATATTAAATTAGATCAGCGAGGATCGTTAAATTACTTTTATTAAAGCGTTATAAAAAATGCCACACACCTGTTGTTAAGCGTTGCTCCTCTGCTGTACCACCTTATTTCTTCCTCGTCACACTCGTCACAGTTGGGGCTGCAAACATCCAATTCCGCAGGAACAATCGAACGTACCGATGGTTTGTCGGCTTTAAAGCACACGAACTCGTTTGTTAACTATTTTACTATTTTATAGTACGTACTATGTCTTTATTTATTGTCTTTTTTATTGTTTTTTGAACTTAAACTGTCTAGATCCTTAATCCGGCTCGAAGGACCATTATGTGTCGCAAGGACACTAACAAAATTTTAAACTATAGGTGCATCAGGTGCAAAATTCAAAAATTGTTACGCGGTCGAATCTAGAGCAAGCGACGAAATCTAACACACGAAAAAGAGCAACAACAATGCAGTACAACGTACAAACCAGTGGTGAAAAAAAAGAAACACTAGTTGGTTTTGCTTTAAACTTTATTGCAACCTACACAGTCGGTGATATAAAAGTGATTGTACCACCAGTTGATTTCATGCCCAACAAGAAAGCATCTCTTCAGCTGACCTTGGACCATTTCCCCAGCATCTCAGTCGTTGAACCTTACATTTGCGGGTTTATTTAACTGCAACGCAAAAATCGTCACCGCTTGTCGCTTCTTGTGTTGCGTAGATCTGCTGCCTCCCATGTTAATGCCACCAACAATGCACGCACTAACCGATGCGATGGGCATAGAACTGCGTGTAGATTAATATGCACTTATGCCGTTTTGTGTGTTGTGTGCTTAGGTGCATCGATGTTGTGGTTGTTGTTGTTGGGTATGCGTTGTGATTGGTTGGTAGAAAAGGCATGTGCAATGTTCTCATTGAAATGGCATGGAGTGTTATTGCGTTGTTGCGTTGCAACACTTCCATATGCGCTTCTCTGATCTATTCGGTGGTCCAACCGTTGTTGTCTTCTTGGCGGCTACTGTGCTTGGAGTTTATTACGAATGGTGGGTGAGACAGCGCGTCAGCGTTAGAGTGCAGGGTGCCAATACTATGCTGAATATCGAAATCGTAGCTCTGCAGCCTCTCAATCTATCTAGCAACTTGAACCTCTGGATTTTTAAATTGAAGCAACCACTTTAGAGTAGCATGATCTGTACGAAGAAGTAACTTCCTGCCATAACTTATGCAAATGCTTCGTCGCCAGAATTATCGCTAAGAGATCCCTCCTGGTCACACTATCATCTTTCTTCTTAACCGGTATCACTGGTGATACCCACAGGCTATTGGAGTTTTCTATTAGTCCCTCCATTTCCATAGTCGTAACCATTTCTGCAACTTCAGCCTGCTTGGCTAATGGCAGCCGCCTTGCAGGCTGACGAATCGGTCTAGCAACTTCAGTGTCGACTTGATTTTTTTTTTATTTTTTTAAATTCATTTTTATTTTACTATATCTTGAAACTAACTTACATACTATACAAAAATTCAGGAAAAAACTAGCCTACTTATCAGCTTCTTAACTACATTACTTGCCATATGCGGGTGCCCTAAATTACACGATAACTTAATTATAATGCCTTTCAGCCTATTATTTAATATATAAATCAAAAAGTAACTCAATTTTTACCAAGAAAACTTTAATAAAACTTGGTTCCTTGTCTTTGTTTTTTATTTTATTTAAACTTACATGTTAATTAAAACTGCATAACGACTAACTTAAAGTATTTAAAACTAGTTAAAACTGCCTAAAAATGACTTAAAAAAACATATGAGAAGGCTACAATCCACTGTGTGGATCGTTTTATACATCATTCCATCCCATTCTTAAATCAGATATCCTCAAAATGTCGGCTTTTTGGCGATGAAATATAGAAAATATCATTGTAAGAACATATTTTTCAGACAGTTTATCAAAATCATTTATGGTTCGACAAAAAACATCGTTTTTCGCCTGGTTTTGGTTTTTGTATGAAAACGCCTCCAAAAAGTGGGCGCGGGTAAAAATGACATATAAAAGAAATGTTTATGTTACAAAAAGCAATTATTTTGCATCAACATTTTTTCGAATCATTCAAATTTTACCGAAAAACGTTTTTTTACTGAAACGCCCCCAAAAGTAGGCGGGACAAAAAACTTTGTATGAACAAAATATAGAAACTAGGATTGTCTAGATATGTTCGAACATTTTAAAAAATCTTTATGGTATGGAGGGTATACAGTTTGTCTCCAAAAAGTTGGCGTGCATAAAAATTATATTTTGAAGAAATGTTTATTTTACCAAAGTTAATTATTTTGCATAAAATATTTTTCCGTAATTTTTAAAATTTTCCCGAAAAAAATTTTTTTTTACAAAAAAAGCTCCCAAAAAGTGGGCGTGTCAAAAAACTTTGTATGAACAAAATATTTTTATATTTTGTTCATACAAAGTTTTTTGACACGCCCACTTTTTGGGAGCTTTTTTTGTAAAAAAAATTTATTTTTTAGGATTGTCTTGATATGCTGTTAGACTTTTTTTTCAAACACTCTAACGGTTTGGCGTAAAACTAGGTTTTTCTAAAAAGAGGGCGTGGCAGGTTCTGCTGGGAGTAACAACAAACACGTGTACCAAATTTCATCATCCTATCTCAAAATTGAAGGCGGACGGACGGACGGCCAGACATGGGTAAATCGACTCAGTGAGTCGATCCATATACTTTGAGGCATACCCAGCTAAATTATTTCTCTATGTTACAAACTATGTATCAAAACTAATATACCCCTATGGTATATAGTGTATAAACATTTCTTTTAAATACAAGTTCTACCCATGCCTTCTTTTTGGAGTTGTATTCATACAAAAACCGATTGTATACCCTACGCCATACCATATGTTGGAGAAAAACGTTGTTCTTGTTCCAACCGTTAGAGATTTTGAAAAATTGTCTTTAGAACATATCTAGACAATCATAATTTCTATATTTTTTAATACAAAGTTTTTTGCCCCGCCCACTTTTTCGGGACGTTTTCAGAAAATTTTTTTTTCGGAAAACGGTGTTTTTTGTCGAACCATAAATGATGGGATATCGGACCAATGATTTTTTATCACAAAAAAAGTTTGTTTTTACTAAAAACGCCCCCAAAAAGTGGGCGTGGAAATTTTTTTTTATAAACAAAATATAGACATTACGATTGTCTAGATATGTGGTTCGGACACTTTTTCAACGGTTTCGCCTAAAATTATGTTTTTCTGAAGAGGGGGCGTGGCAGTGGGCGAATTTCAAAAATTTCTACACTTGTTCTGCTGGGAGCAACAAAAAGCACGTGCACCAAATTTCATCTTTCTAGCTCAAAATTTAAGGCCCAAGCACTGGTGACGTACGGACGGACAGCCGTGGCTAAATCGACTCAGCTATCGATTCTGAGTCGATCCATATACTTTGAGGTGTACATAGCTCAATTATTTCTTTATGTTACAAACTATGTATCAAAACTAATATACCCCTATGGGATAGGGTATAACTAGAACAGCCACAGCAAGCGTCTTCTGATTCTTTTTTTTTTGTATATATGTATATATACAAATATATTAATATATATATAAATATATATATATTTTTTTTTGTCTTGCTACCATGACTGTTTCCTACCTAAACCTTAAGACTAAAACTATATAAGTCGGCCATAAAATCACAATTTTAAGTCAACTGCCTCTTATAATTTAGCCACCACAACAGGTTCTCCTGTTGTAACTCACTCCGACGGTCCTAATGGGACACTCTCCTGCTGAACCGCAGGCGCTCTCCTCCGCCCTGCACGACGATGTCTCGGTCGTATACGAGCCGCCTATCCACAGTTCGTCGGAAGACGTGGTAGATTAGCAGAACCGCCGATCTATCCTGTATATAGGAAAGCTTAGGGCGGAATAAAGCCGCTTAAACGCGCTCTTTAGAAATATTCATCATTGGGGTAGAAGGCCCCAGAGATGAGACTATTGTTCGAAGCCATCGCTCTTGCAGCGTGAAAACGAATGTATAGGACCTGATTGGAATAATGTTTTGTGTAGTTAGATACTGGTGTTCTGTGAAGTACAAGGCAGCGCCTTAGACACTACCTCTCAAACAACCGTATCTTTTCCATTTGAGATGGGGCAACGTTGAACCACACCGGGCACCCATAGGCAGTAATCGGCCTTATGAGGGCCATGGAGCTAATCACCTCCCCCTGCTGTCACGACGACTGCTATAAAACAATCGTCTTGTCAGTGAAAAGGCTCCCCTAGATACTGATCTCACCAGATGCCAAGATACTTTACTACACTTTTTCTCGCCAGTGGCTGTCCGTTTGGTCCAACAATCACCAGCTTTCGCCATTTCTTTCTCGTATCCCTAGAGGCCCTAGATAACGGTGTCTGATTTCTGAAAGTCGATTTTCAACTTCCAGTCATCACAATATCTCTGGATCGTGTCGAAGTCCCGCCGCTGCAAAAGAGTTCCAGTGACTTCGATAGTAGAGGCTGTTCTGTACTCGATAAGATTAGACGATAATATTAGCTAAGACTACCTATCATATCACTGGTATAAATGCTGAAGAGAATCGGCGAGTTAACCGCTCCCTGTTGTAGACCACTCTTAATGAAAATTCGGTGATAGAAGTTACATTGCCACTGTTGACTACAAAAGTTGTTGAACACCGTGGCGTTAATGTCCATAGCATTCTTGGCGTTTGCAAGTTTTTGTTATCAAACCGGCTGAAACCACGGTTCTCAGATCGCCATTGCGTTATGTCGTTTCGGAGATATAAATTATGGAACAGGGCATTGTTTTCGAGGACGCCGTTCGTGCGAATGCTATTATTCACCTTATACACTTCCTGAAAGACAGCCCCCACTGCCTAGACTTTCTCCTGTGGATCTTCAATTACATAGAAATCGTCGTCGAAGACGGCTTTCCCCGGATCAATTCCTGCTGTCAAAAGTAAGTTTGTAAGGTCAGTTGTTCTTTGGAGCTTAATACACGGAAGGTCGTTATGACCTTTCCTCCTTAGCATTAATTTGTCGAAACATTATCGGGTCGCTGGAATTTACGGCCCGAATTCTGTTATTCCAAAACAAATTAAATGACAATCGATAGTTCTCCTTGATCAATTGGTTGATGTTTTTGATCGACGCCATCAGTGTAATAATCTCCGGGTCGCGTTGGTTTGTCAGTCGTCTGTCAATGGTTGCGTTTCTGTACGTAGACGTTATGTCATGTTCTTTGTATTTCGGTATGGTCCTGTTCATTGTTCGCTGAATCGTTTCGTCCATTTGTTGCAATTACTCGTCGATTTCGTTATATGTTATGTTTCTGTTGTTCGGTGGTGAAATTGCCCTCGAACTTACTTCTCTTGATTAGGCGTTGGTGAAGCCAGGCCAGCGCATCTTACTATTGTAGTTTTAAGAATGCACAGGCACATACTCCTCCAACGCCACAAGCTCGTTCGGAAGCTGTATTACGGCGGCGAATCCGCAGTGATCACTGTCGTGCTCGATCGTCCGTAAACAGTTTCGTGGGTGTTTACCTACTCTGCTCGTTATTGTCAGTCTTGTATTTCGCAGTAAAAATTCCAGGAAAGCACCGCTTCCCGGAAGCGATGGCCTATCTGTGGCAAAAATGTCGATCCTATATTTAACATTGTAGTGGACCATCCAATTGTAAAGATGGTTACCCCGGGGATTTTGTAATTGATTCCCCAATCTTCTTGTTTGGCATTTAAATCTCCTGCAAAAGATAAAATTTCTCCACTGAGTCCAGTCTAAGAGATTCGAAAAGTTTCCCGAGCTCTTAAAGTGGCTCTCTGACAGCGCGCCCATTACGATCTAAGTTGCGTTTAGCTCGGCAACAAGGAGTAGATATAGTCTACCCTTGACGCCTGCTCCCGTAACTGGTTTTGAAGACCGGTTAGCTGACCTTGAATGGCCTACAGCGCAGTCAACAAATACGCATCCACTGCTGGAGCCTGAAGCACGGGGCCTGTCTGGCTTCCTTAGGTGGATGCTGTACCATTTTTCCCTTTCCTGACGCCATTTGTGCGTAGGAAATTTCGGGGTTGACGGACATTGAGGGAGGGCGAACGCCCGGCTGATTCTCCACTACCGTTTGCTTCGCTTTTGTATTGAGTTTTATTTGCTGAAACTTTGGACAGTTCCCAATAGTTTGCAGGGTGCCCGCCGCCTTCGCACATTTTAGCAGGGTCATGTCTATGACTCGCTCCTTTCCTAGCCTACACTCTCCTATGGTGTGGTTCTCTCCACACTTGACACAGCGTGACTGCATTTCGCAGTTTGCTGAGGCGTGGCCGAACCTTTGGCAACGCATGCGTTGAAGCATTCTGTCACCTCTTTCTAATTTTTCCCAGTTCACAACCTGGAGGTTGATGACTGCAATACTCCTCAACTTTTCCAGTATTCTTTGGGGCAATAGCTGAACTAGGAAGATCGATAGTTTCCTGTTCTCCCGTCTGGCCTTCACTGTGGTATATGGCTTTATACCAACGACTTCGTGCTCGTCCGTCGCTACTTGGCGTAGCTCACTTAACAACGCCTGCGGATCCGTTAAGGAATCTAAGCCCTTTAAGACAACCGTCTGGAAATTTTAACTTTCGGAGTAAATCTGAAGAGCTCCGTTGTGGTGCCTACAAGCAATTGCATTACTAACTATAATGCTCCACTATTAGGCAGTGGATATCATGCCTATCTTGACTTAATCGTTTAATTGTAAAATTGGTGACTATGGCCGACTTAGATATTTCAATAGTCTCCTTCAGGTCCATCTTGTAAATATTTATTGGTGGCATTTTTTCTTTTTTATTTTAAGGCGGCTGTGGCTGCTGCTGGTGTTCTCGCTGCTACTGCTGCCGCTGTTGCTGTTGTTGTTGCTGCTTCTGCTGCTGTTGTTGTTGTCGCTGCTGCTGTTGCTTCTTCCGCTGTTGGTGTTGTTGCTGTTCAGCGTGCTGTTTTTGCTGGGTTTGCGGTTGCTGTGGCTGTATTTTTGATTTTTGTTGTTGCAAAGGACGCATTTGCTCTGCTGGCTATTGTTGTTCTTTGGATGGGATTGGCTGTGGTTGTTGGGCTTTTGGTTTTGCCGCAGTTTTACCACTGGTTTGCGCCGCAGCTGTTTGTTGTTGTTGCTGTTTCGTTGCTAGCATTTTTCGTCGCGGGCTTTTTTCCTTATCGCGACGTTTCTGTTGTTTTTGTTTTAGAGACATAATTGGTGGCTCCAGTTGGAATTTAAGACTATCAATCTTTGCTACCAGAAACTCCTCCTCCTCTTCATCGTCATCATCAGTTGACAGTACCGCAAACCTGTTGCTGACGTCTGTAGTCAAAAATAAAAAAAAATCAAGCGCCTGGTTTTTGATTGAACCAATGGTAGCTCGAATGCCAGTCTTGTGCTACACGCACTGCACCAATGGCATGCAAATTTCTAGCAAACCAACTTGCTACTTGAGACTACTTGCTTTTACTTTAAAATTTATAAATCACTTCAGCCAACTAAGCCGTCTTATCAATTCGGGAGTTGGAGAGCGACTGAGTGTCGATTTGATGTTGCACCAAGTGTGTGCGGCCATTCTTCCTATCCTCTGCAGCAAATACATCAGCAAATTCTTCAAGCAGGTTTAATAACTGTCTTTGGTAGACCGTATTCCATTGGAATATCCACATTTCGATATCTCAAGACCTGCATGCCAATAACCAAAGTCATTTCATGAGCCTTCATGAAGTCCACTCCAATAATGCATTCGTCGCAAATATAAGCCATCAGGAATGCATGTTAGAAGGCGAGTTCCGCCAAGTATATCGTCAGCCGTACTTCGCCATATACTCGTGTTCTTTCTCCAGTTGCTGTCCTCAGGCAATAGCTGCTGGTATTATGCAGCCAAGACTTACCGACGCACGATGTCTTTTCGGATAAGTTCCAATTTATTTTTTTGGCTTTCGGACTGTTGGTGCTGTTCCTCGCGTAGTTGTTCCAATTTGTTGCCTTTTTCTTCTAGAGATTTCTTTTGTTCTTCTAGAGAATTATTTTGTTCTCCAAATTTTGCCTCCAGAAATATCATCATTGATGACATGTCGAATCCTGCAGTTACTTATTGCTCTTCGCCATCAAAGACAATCTAAATATGATCTTCATCACTTTGATTTATTGTGTCATGAGGACGAGTAAGTAAATCGCTCTTTCCTCCTATAGGGGAAAGCTGCCGGAGACTAAGTTCCACTTTCAGCTCCGCAACGGTGAGCTGAACTAATGCTTTGCAAACCATTATTGTTCAAACACACACGAACTTTGACTATTCACTAAGTGCACTTAACTATGTTCACTTCCCTATGTTCACTTCACTATGTTCACTTCACTATGTTCACTTCACTATGTTCACTTCACTATGTTCACTTCACTATGTTCACTTTACTGGATTCGCGGTTTTCTAGAAAATTCTCAACCGAAAAAGATTTTATCTCACTTCTGACACCAATGTTGAATGAAGCCGGGCTTCGAATGATAAGACACTTTTCTATTTTATCTTCAACAGTAATTTATTTGAACATATTCTTATTGCAAGAATTATATTATTTACAATCGGTTCCTCGTTTAACAATTCAATTACACTTATTTGAAATCAAATACCAATGATGTAATTCACGCACTATTATCACTTTCCAAAATTCACTTAGCTAATTCATTCAGTCAAAAATCTATCAAATCACGTTCAGGTCACAATTTAGACTACCTCGCTGGTTGTCGCTTCACATCTATTTATACCATTACACATACAGATAGCATATTCTCGGAGATTCCCGCAGTTACTAGATTGTTCGAGAAGTGGTTTTGACAGATACCACTATTCCACTCATTCATTAACGTGGGCGCATTCGGTGCCACAAATCGACACTATATGGAACTGTTCAATGTTCACACATCAGGGAAGGTTCGTACACTAAAATCCGAAATTATAACAAACCCCTTTCCATCCCATTCTTTAAATAAATATCCACAAAATGTCGACTTTATTTCGATGAAATATAGAAAATGTAATTGCCACAATATATTATACAGATAGTTTATCAAAATATTTTATGGCTTAAAAAAAAAAACGTTTTTCGACCGGTTATCGCTATGAGGTAGTGTATACAAATGGTTTTTTGTGTGAAAAAGACTCCAAACAATGGGAGTGGGTTAAATTATTATTATGTATTACCATAACCAATATTTTTCCGTCAACTGTTTTTATCGAAATGTTTAAAATTTTACCAAAAAACGTTTTTTAACTGAAAATGCCCCAAAAAAGTGGGCGTGGCAAGAAACTTTGCATGCGCGGGATATGGGCATTAGGAATGTTTAGAAATATTGTTCAGACACTTTTTTCATCACATGGGTGGATAAAACTCAATTTTCTAGATAAGTAAATAATTATAACTATCCCATAGGGGTATATTAGTTTTGATACATAGTTTGTAACATAGGGAGTTAATTTAGCTAGATATAACTTAAAGTATATGGATCGACTCAGAATCGTTAGCTGGGTCTATTAAGCCATGTCTGTCTGTCCGTCCGTCCGTACGTCGCCAGTTTTTGGGCCGTAACTTTCGAGCTAGAATGATGAAATTTGGTACACAAGTTTGTTGTTGCTCCCAGCAGAAGAAGTGTAAAAAAAAACTTGAAATCCGCCCACTGTGACGCCCCCTTTACAAAAAACGTCGATTTAGGTCTGTCGCGGCTACGGCGATGAAGGCATGGCGAATTTAACGTCGTTCAAACGTAAGCCTTATAGGAACCTAATAACGTGCGTTTATTTCTATAAAGGAAATCATTTTCACATGGCTTATTTATAACGAACAACTTACCGCAGTTTACTCCGAAATTTCTTTGGCGGCTGACAAATGGCAAATGCGCCATATTTAGGAAAAGGCGCACACGAGGCATACAGCCACAAAGCGAACATGATAATTGTCAGATGTGACAAAAGAACGATGTAAGGCTGCATTCACGATTATGGTTTGTTCACACTGGTAGTTCTGCCACAACCCCACCCCCATGGATTGGCTCCGATTCACTATGATTCAGGTCCAGAACGGCTAGCCTAGACTCTGGCCGTCTTATCAGTCCTTTAGATGTATGGACATCGGCACTCCGAATTTCTCCATCTACTCCTGCGTAAAAATTTTCGATTTGACCTCGACACCACTGTCTCCGTGGTATCTTCATGTCGCAGATAAACACCAAGTCTTCTTTTATTATTGGTCTCGACCTTTGACACAATTTCGCTCGGCGGGTTAGATTTGGCAAGTACTCGGCTACCCATCGTTTCCAGAAACGATCTCTTAATTGTCGGGCTCTCCGCCACTGTTTTCTTAGACGACATAATTTCTCCAATGGCTCGTCTCCACTCGAGGTCTGCGCTGTGTTTGCTGTTCCCAACAGGAAGTGGTTTGGCGTAAGCGGCCTATCTTGATCGGGCTCGATTTTCAAATATGTAAGTGGGCGAGAATTAACGATGTTTACGGCTTCTATTAGGAGACACTGCAGGCAGTGACGTTTATTCGAAGGTGCGCAGGTGTTCACCACACACCCTACCAAAATCTTTATTTTGCATATGCTTTACCAAAATAACGAGTTTTCTAATTTGTATTAATTTTACAGCTATCTATCTATCAGTTAAAGTTGTTCTCGTAACTTTCTCAACGGTCCTCCTTTGCTTCTTCCGAATGGCAAGAGAATTCATTCTCAATCAAAACAACAATAATGCATACATTTGAGTGTTCGCTCCACATCAGCGCACCGAAGAAAAGCCAAACCACATAGAAAAAAATAATGCAAATAATGTTAGGTGTTTAACAATATTAAGCGCACCGTTGTTCATTCCACACTCGGTTATAGGTAATACGTTGTGTAGAGAGCAAAAGCAGTACGCTGAGAATTCATGTTCATTTTCATTTCGTATGCTGGGTGCGGGTTCACTGTGTGTGCCACATCCAAATCACGATTCACGATCTTTCGTTGTTTTTTTTTGTAGATTCATTTTTAATTTACTTTATCTTAAAACTAACTTACATGCTAGACAAAAATTCATGCAAAAAAATAGCCTACTTATCAACGACATAACTAACTTACTTGCCCTACGCGGGTGCCGTAAATTACACGATAACTTAAACCTTATGCATTTTGGCCTATTATCTAATCTATAAATCTAAAAGTAACACAATGTTTACTAAGAAAACTTTTTAATACTTGGTACCTTGTCTTTTTTTTATTTTATTTGAGCTTACATAAAAACTTAAAAACTAGAACAGTCACAGCAAGCGTGTTCTGCTCCTTTTTTTTTGTATATATGGTGCCACCATGACAGCTTTACATCTACACCTAAGACTAAAACTATGAAGTCGGCCATAAAAAAAGCAATTTTAAGTCAACTATCTTTAACTAATTCAACCACCACAACAGGTTCTCCTGTTTTAATCTACTCCGACGGTCCCAATCGGACACAATCCTGCTGAACCGCAGGCGCTCTCCTCAGCCCTGAGCGACGACGTCTCGGTCGTATGGAAGCCGCCTACACACAGTTCGTCGGAAGACGAGGTAGATTAACGGAACCGCCGATCTATCCTGTATCAGCCCTCGACTATCCAAATATAGGAAAGCTTCGGGCGTAATAAAGCCGCCTAAGCGCGCACTCTCAAAATATTCATTATTTGGGTAGAAGGCCCCAAAGTTGATTTTCAACTTCCAGTCATCACAATATCTCTGGATCTTGTCGAAGTCCCGCTGCAAAAGAGTTCGAATGACTTCGACAGTAGAGGCTGTTCCGTACAAGATAAGATCTTCCGCATACGCAACTGAGTAAGACTACCTATCATATCACTGATGTAAGTGCTGAAGAGAATCGGCGAGTTAACCGCTACCTGTTGCAGACCATTCTTAATGAAAAATTCTGTGGTAGAAGTTAAATTGCCACTTTTGACAACAAACGTTCTTCCA
Organism: Rhingia rostrata; assembly: GCA_949824845.1. Taxonomy (NCBI): domain Eukaryota; kingdom Metazoa; phylum Arthropoda; class Insecta; order Diptera; family Syrphidae; genus Rhingia; species Rhingia rostrata. The sequence continues at coordinate 39,693,878 of OX463759.1, forward strand.
GTCAGCATGTCATGAAGCATATATAGCAGTGGTTTACGTATGCCCAGACTGGTCAGCTTTAGATAGAGGCCCTCTAACAATACGGTGTCAAAGGTCTTCTCTAAATCAAACAGACATGCACTTGTGCACTGTTTTTTGGCTTTGTTCCATTGTATATCAGAGACGAGTATGGGGCGGCACGAATACAGTCATGTCCAGCCTTGAAACCAAACTGGTTATCCGGTATAATATTATTGTCCTCAGACCACTTGAACAGTGCTCGATTTAGAATCTTTTCGAAAACAATGGTGATACTCGGAAGGAGACTTATCTGCCGGAAATTTTCCGGGTTTGCAGTTGTCCTTTCCCTTTTTTGGTAGACGATAAACCACCGCCGGCCGTCTTCCAAAGCACTGGATAATATGCATTATTTAGTGCGCTGTTGAATAGCGTGGCGTAAATGTCCACAGCTTCAGGGGGTAAGTGTCGCAGTACAATGTTGAATATACCATCGACTCCCGCTGACTTCTTTTTCTTTATGGAATCGAAGATGATCTGAAGTTCCAACTTCGAGATTAACAGGGGACTAGACCCACTTCGCTCGGCGGCTATGGCGTTTGCCAAGTTTTCGTAATCAAACCGGGTGAAACCACGGTTCTCAGATCGCCATTGCGTTATGTCGTTTCGGAGGTATAAATGATGGACCAGGGCATCGTTTTCCAGGACGCGGTTCGGGCGTATGCTATCATTCACCTTATACACTTCCTGAAAGACAGCCCCCACTGCCTACTCTTTCTTCTGAGGATTTTCAGTAACATAGAAATCGTTGTCGAAGACGGATACCCCAGGATCAATTCCTGCTGTCAAAATTATGTTTGTATTGTCAGTTGTTCGTTAGAGCTTAATACACGGAAGGTCGTTATGACCTCTCCTCCTAAAGATCTTATTAAATTGTGGAAAAGACTCGGGTCGCTGGAATTTACGGCCCGAATTCTGTTATTCCAAAACAAATTAATGGACAACCGATAGTTCTCCTTAATCAATTGGTTGATGTTTTTGATCGACGCCTTCAGTGTACTAATATCCGGGTCGCGCGGGTTTGACGTCTGTACAAGCGTTTTAGTCTTGGTAGAAGTCCGCTTTTTTGCCTACGTAGTGAGTCAATGGTCGCGTTTCGTTACGTAGACGTTATGTCATGTTCTTTGTATTTCGGTATCGTCCTGTTCATTGTTTGCTGAATCGGTTCGTCCATTTGTTGTTAGTATTTTTCGATTTTGTTGTTTGTAAGGTTTCTGTTGTTTGCTGGTGAAATGGCCCTCGAACGTAGTTCTATTGATTGGGCGTTGGTGAATCCAGGCCAGATTGATTTCCCCAATCTTCGTGTTTGGCATTTAAATATTAAAGATAAAAGTTCTCCCCTGAGTTCAGTCTTAGAGATTCGAAAAGTTTTCCGAGCTCTGTAGTAAAAAGTATAGGTTGAGGTGCTTCCGGTGCGTAGGCCGCTATCACATACAGGCGCTTCACTTGTTGGAGAGAAATGCATATGACGCAGGCTTCGAGCAGCCGTAATCGGCGCACTTCACCACTATATTTTACCATATAACTAATGCCTTTTCGTATAAAGATAGTGACCCCGCCTCCTTGAGTGGAGTTGGGTCGGTCCCTTCTTACGATATTGTAATTACCAGTAGTCAATTTATGCTTCTGGTTTAGCTTAGTTTCGCTAGCCATAAGCATATCGGGACTTTGATCTGTAAGCAACTGAAAAGATGATCTAAGTTGTGTTAGGCTCGGCAACAAGGAGTAGATATAGTCTATCCTTGACGCCTGCTCCCGTCACTGGTTTTGAAGACCGGTTAGCTGACCTTGAATGGCCTACAACGTAGTCAACAAATACGCATCACTGCTGGATCCTGACGCACGGAGTTCTGTCTGGCTTCCTTAGGTGGATGCTGTACCGTTTTTCCCTTTCCTGACGCCATTTGGGCGTAGGAAATTTGGGGATTGAAGGACATTGAGGGAGGGTGAACGGCTGGCTGATTTGCCACTACCGTTTGTTTCGCTTTTTTATATATTTTTATTTGCTGAAACTTTGGACAGCCCCGATAGTTTGCAGGGTGCCCGCCGCCTCCGCATAGTGCACATTTAAGCAGGGTCATGTCTATGATACGCTCCTTTCCTAGACTGAACTCTCTCATATTGTGGTTCTCTCCACACTTACCGATTCACGATTTGTTTGGTTAGGTTTTCAACAATATTAAGCGCACCGATTTCCATTCCACACTCGGCTGTATTGAGAATTCTTGCTAATTTTCATTTCGCTTGCTGGGGCGCGGAATTGCGGATTCACTGTGTATGAATTTAGTATAGCCCGTCCCAAAGCAAAAGAAACATCCCAACATGCGCAGTAGCATTTTATTTAAGGGATATTTTCTCTTTTAAGGTACCTTTGATCGCATGAAATTGTTAATGATTTTTTCTACTTTATCTTTTTTGCAGCAACAGTGGAAAACGTAATTGTTTTATTATTGATACGTGGTTTAGCTGTCATCGAGTTTCACCAATTATTTATTGTAGTAGCTCATGAACAAAGTTTCGTGCACGCAGTAACACATTACAATCAAGAAAATAAAGAAATCATGAAAAATAGCACAATTGGCATTAAATAATGTAAAGGAAAGAAAATGAATACGTATCAATAAAATATATTGCTTGAAAAAATAAATAGTGTTTTTTTATAAATAGTTATTTGTTATATAATCACATCCGAAGCCGATGTGTCGTTTTCAAAATCATCTCCATCAGGTGAGTCATCTGATGGGTGTAGAATATTTCTTTCACTGATTCTATCCCATAGAATTTCTGCGTGGTGATATTCATCTTCTGTGCGTATTACTTTTTCACAAACAGAGTTCCAACTTTCCGGAGTTATTTTGTTGAATTCTTCTTCCGCAATATTTTTGACATCGTCCAGTTTAAAAGTTGTATTTCTTGCTGCTACTCTGCTTATTACTATTCCCCACATATTTCCTATAGGATTTAGGGTGGGTGGCCGCGGTGTAGTGGTAATGTGTTCGTCTGTTGAGTGGAAGGTTGCGCGTTCAATCCCAACCAAAATCCATTTCACTTTTATTTAAAAGAAATAAAAGGTCGGTGTAGTACCTAAAAGTATGCACACCATCTTGAATTTCTTCAAATTTAACGAACACAAGAAAAAGTGACTCCCCGAAGCTAGTTCGGACACCACCCATGGAGTTTAAGTCTCCACTACATCCAAAATCTTTCCTATCCTCTCTTTCTTCCCCTTCTCTAACGCTCGTACTATGGTAACATACAAAAGGGTATTCATAACCCCTTGAGTACGTGTAAATTATAAAAAAAAAGGTCCGGATTATAAGGGGGTAATCGGAAGACTTCATGGCCTGCACTCCTAATGATGACATCAATTTGAAGCTTTCGGAAGGACTTGTTTTGTTTCATTAATCCATATAGCTGTACTTTGTACCTAGCTGGTTGGTGAGATATTTTGTTTTCGGATAGACATTTAGTCAGTACCATCAATTTTATTTTTTATTGTGATCCACTGTGTGGATCATTCTATACCCTATCCCATTCCATCCTTTAAATTAATATCCCTTAAATGTGAATTTTATGGCAAAGATATATTAAAATTGAAATTGTCGCAACATATTGTTCAGACAGTTTATCATAATCCTGTATGGTTCGACCAAAAACAACGTTTTTTCCTGCATATGGTATGGCGTAGGGTATAAAAATGGTTTTTGTATGAAAACGCCTCCAAAAAGTGGGCGTGGGTGAAAATAATAAATGGAATAAATGTTTGTTTTACCAAAGCCAATTATTTTGCATCAAATTTTTTTTTCGAAATAATTAAAATTTTCTCGAAAAATGTTTTTACGGAAAACACCCCCAAAAAGTAGGCATGGCAAAAAACTTTGTATAGACGAAATGTAGGCACTAGGATTGTCCATATGACTTTTTCAGATAATTTTTCTAAATCTCTAACGGTATGGCCAAAATTAGGTTTTTCTAGAACGGGGCGTGGCAGTATGCGGATTTCAAAAATGTTTACACCTGTACCAACAGCACGTGCAAGGATTACATATATCAAATTTCATTGTCCTACCTCAAAATTTAAGGACCAAAAACCGGTTACCCACAGACAAAATGCTGAAGCAAAGGTTATCAGAACTTGCAATTATCTTTATAGAAAGATCATTTCTAAAGGAAATTAAAGTAAAAAACAGTTTCTATGACTAAGTTTTGCAAGTTTTCCTGAAGAAGTCACGACGAATTGAACTTCTTTACAAGTAAATTAAATTTTTGTAATCCTTATAAAAATATGAAATATAATGAAATAACAAAATAAATAAAACAAAGATATAAAAACAAACTATGAAATCAAAAAAAAAAAAAAAATAAAAAAAATTAATTTAAAACAACAGAAAAATATAAAAAAAAAATAAAACCGATATCTATCACGACCTTGGTGATCCTTGATCGCAACTAAAAGACAAAATTTGCAGTGGCAGTTAGCGAACACCTTACTGGAAAAACCACGGTACGTCACTGACTGCAGGTTATATTCTCGTGGTGACACTTCCTTAAAGTTGTGAAGTATTACATGCTTCACGCATTGCACTATTCGTTCCCACAGTCCTCCTCTTGATGGATTAGCTGGGCAGTTGAATACCCACTGGACTCCTTTGTGTGCTAGCTCATCTTGAACACGGTCACAGTCAAACACATCAGAGAATCGTTTTGGTTCCTGATTAGCGCCGATGAAGTTTGTCCCATTGTCGGAACGCATTTTGACAGGAACTCCACGGCGGTTGATATTTAATTACTGATCGCCGAAATACATGCGTCGGTCGATAAATCGTGTACAATCTCGAGGTGGATTGCACGCACCACCAGGCAAGTGAATAGTGCTACCCACTTTTAGCTGGCCAACGAATGAGAACCCGGTATATAAAAACGGCCTCACATATGGTGTTAGTCGCTCCTCAGGCAAAGGACTCATTATCGGAGTAACTAGCGTGACAACCTTTCGCATAACTTGTCGCAGACGAGGAATCCATTATGTCCGACGGATCTCGCAGATCGTTGCGTCATGGTTCTGGTGTTTCATCCTGTGGTGTTTGTCAGCAACTACTAGCGTCGAAAACCGATGGGCAGATGGCTATATGATTGGTTTCTTGACGGCATAGGTGAGCCAGCTGGATGCATCGACTCGACCATAGACTCTGAGGATGACATCGTTATCGATTTAGGGTGTGAGTTTGTGTAGTACACACTCACTTTGGTACGGCTTTGTGCCACCTAAGTTGTCCCATCTCTGCAGTGAACACTTCTGATTGGGCTTGATGACATAACAGCTGTTTGGCGACCTCGAGCTCGTAAGCTGCGAGACTATTTCCCTCGTAAAGGGAGTTATGACGACATCGATTCAGAAATCGAAGAACCCAGGCCATAGTTCTTACTAGCCTGTTAAGAGAGCAAAAACAGTTTAATTCTATAAGATTTGTACTCACGATGATCAAAGAATATTTGCGACGAAGTTCTTCATCATCTTTCTCAGGATCGTTAACGGTGGTAATGATATTGGAAGGCCACATATCTTCCTTCCTCAAGATGAATGCAGGACCTCTTAGCCAGCGTGATAAGGCGCTAAAATCAGGTTGGCCAGTATGCCACTGCTGCAAAAGTATCCTCGCTCGCGTCTTGGGGTGAACCGTTTCGGAAGAAGAACCATGAAATATTAAAGTTGACCACGTCCGAAATCTTTGATTGCCATCTATTCCATCCCAGGAGAACTTCCGCAGGCAACGACTCGTCTTTTTTTTTTTTTTGCTTTTAAATTCATTTTTTATTTACTTAAAATATTAACTTACTTCTAGACAAAAATGCTTAAATCTAACTTATCTATAACTGGTTTACTTAATCTAACTTATCGGCCCTTAGTGGGCGCTGTAAGCTTATATTTAGCTGTTTTATTTTGCCTTTGGGCTCAAATTTGTCGGTTTTTTTTTTTATATTTAATTTTAATTAACAAAGAAAAATAAAAAAAACTTTGTATAGTGACTTTTTTTTAAATAAATAAGCTTATTCTAAATTATAACTAACTTAAGACTACTTAACTACTTAAACCTAACTTAATTATAATCGGGGTAGTGAGCCCTCGTTGCATATGCCCCGAGGGGTCGCCATCCTGATTGCGTCTTTCGGTCCCACGGCAGCATGCGTTCAACCATATTGTATGCCAATATGGTGCACAAGCCCCGCCCCAGACCTTGTTCCTAATTTTAAAATCTTAAATATGGAGTTGGACTAAAAGTCCGCAAAGTCCTGAGGAAGTGCAGAATCACCTTCCTCATACAGCCACCAGAATTCAGTGCGCTCTTTTGCAGCATCGATCCTGTCGCGATCCGATACCGCCGTGCTAAAGCGGAGGAGCTCCGGAGCATTGTCTACGTACCCGTCGCGGATTAGCCGTTTGTCCCGCGCGTCACGATAGCGGTGGTATAAAACCGGGATACCGTTCCGGTCTTGTACTAACCCTAACGAATCGATGTAAATGAATGCCTTTGGTGGAATAAAGCCAGATATGAGCGTGCTCTCCATGTATAAATCATTGGGGTAATAAGCCCTTGCAGCGTGCCTTCGTGTCAATTCTATTCAACTGAGCCCCATTGTATAGAACCTCGTTGCGATAATATTTTATGTACTCGGAGTCCGGCGTTCGGTACAATCCTAAGCAGGATCGAAGACACCGCCTCTCAAACAGCCGTAGGCTGGTGCCACATTGAACCACACGGGACAACCGTAAACGATGATCGGCCTTATGAGGGCCATGTAGAAAAAGACTTTCACCCTTGAGTCAAGTTGACTGCTTTGAAACAATCTCCTTGTCAGAGCATAAGCCCCCTAGCCCTAGCCAGACATGCATTTACATTTTTGTTAAAATACAGAAACTTTTCAAGCCAGATGACAAGGTGTTTTACTTCACTTCTCAACGTCTGTCCATGCTGTCCAATGATACACAGTTTTTTCCAGTTTTTTTTCTGGTATCGTAAGAAGCCCTCTGCACTGGGGTCCTGAACAGAATTGTTTCGGTTTTTTGGAAATTGATCCTAAATTTCCAATCATTGCAATATCCTTAATGTGATCGAAGTCACGTTGCAAAAGTGTGTTGATGACCTCGATTTTCGGACCTGATCTGTACGCCACTAGATCATCTGCGTACGCTATAGCGTGTCTGAGAGAACCTACAAGATCACTTGTATAAATGTTAAACAATATCAGGGAGTTCACTGCCCCCTGTTGTTAACCGTTTTTAATTTCAAAGACTGTACTCGAAGTTACGTTGCCATATTTGACAACGAACTTCTTTCCCATAAGCATTTCATAAATCATATATAGCATGGGTTTACGCATGCCCAGTCTGGTCAGCTTGTAGAAAAGCCCCTCTAACCATACGGTGTTGAAGGCCTTCTCAAAGTCAACCAGACAGGCCCCTGTGCACTGTTTTTTGGACTTATTCCATTGAATGTCGGACACTAGTTTCGACGCGGCATGAATGAATAATTTTGTTTTCCTCAACCCACTTAAGCGGAGCTCTATTGACTATCTTCTCGAATACCTTGCTTACATTCAACAGAAGGCTTATTGACCGAAGATTTGCAGGGTTTGTTTTGTCCTTGTCCTTTTTGGGGATAGGATGTACCACCGCCGTTTTCCAGTGCACCGGATAATGTGCATTATTCAGTGCATTGTTAAACAGGGTGGTGAAGATATCGACTGCTTCCGTTCTCTCCTGCCGACTTTTTATTTTTCAATGATGCCAAGATGTCTAGGAGTTCATCTTGTTGCACGAACAGCATCAGGCTATTGGCGACTATGCCATTGGAAGGGTTTTCGTCATTGAATACGGAAAAACCGTGATTCTCAGATCGCCAAGCTTGAAGTTCAGTGCGCAGATAAAATTGATTCAGAAAGGCTCTTTCCTCAATATCGCGATTTGGGCGAACAGGATTGTTCACCGTATACACGGTCTCGAAAATAGCGCCTATCGAATTCGCCTTCTCCTGAGGATCTTCGATCGTGAAAAAACCGTCGTTCGAGTCAACGTTTTCCGGACTTATACCAACAGCCGTGAGTGTCTGTCTGTTTTCTGTCGTTTCGGAAATTCGGACACATGGAATTTCGTTATGATCTTTTCGCCTGAATATTTTATTTATTTGGGGGAACATATTCGGGCTACTGGTTTTTATAGCCCGAATTTTGGCAACGACTCGTCCCATGGCATGTTATGGCGCCAAACTTCTCGCATCAGCAACTTTGCAGCGACAGTAAAATGGCTCAGAAACTCCAACGGATCGAAAACTGACATTATAATACTCAGTAGTTCTCTTTTTGTAGGGTTTCTCTCCCCGCTGATGACCAGTTAATCGACATGATGGAACTGTAGAGGGAAGTTGAAGTTGTCGCTGACTGGCCACCAGAACATGCCAAGAATTTTCTCGGTCTCCAAACCACGGTTAGCATCGTTACCTTGGAGAGCATCTAGAACTACTGGCAAATTCGAGGTGAAGTTTCTGATTTCGATACCTGCAGCGATATTTCGATGGATTGATCTATAGACTCGAAGCTATCTACAAAGTCGTCCTCGTGGTGATGGTTCAAAATAGCTTCTATAGCACGTGCATGACAGTGTTGATGCTCCATAGCATTGGTCGCCTTCATAAATTTGGCTGCACAGGGTGAACACGCAGCTCCAAACGTCATGACAGCCATTTCGTAAACATCCGGTGGCCTTGAGTCGTTACCATCACGGCAGAGAAATCGCTTGGCACACCTGTCCTACTACTGAATCAATATTTGGTGGAGCATCTCTTTGATGTCCCAACACACGGCGATGGCTCCTTCACGAAAGTGAAATAATACTGATGACAGCGGTTGAGAGTGTTGAGGCGCAATCATAAGGTGTGGGTTGAGTGATGTCCCATTGACCTCGGCTGCGGCGTAATTTGTTGAATCGGTTCACGACTTCCGAATGTGGCAGGTACCATGTTTTCGGTCCAACATGGCGGCTTCAGCTGGTGGCAATTTTCGGGCGTAGTTTTTTGCGATGTGAGATTCGATGATGGCACTTTAGGCAACGCGAAGTTCTCATCTCGCTTCATCTTGCGTTCTATCCCAAAAGGCGTTTCAGCCCCTTGGAGTAGCTGTTCGTCAGCTCCACAATATCGGACTTCCACAGCAGTCCAGTTTGGAACCTGTCCTTTACCTTCTTCGTCGTCGACGTAATAATGTCTCTAGCTTGAATATCAGCTTTGCTCTCGATTGGGGGTGATGGCCTACTGCTGAAGCTCTCGGTTTCAAAATACTCCACAACCACCACCTTGCCTCTACATCGTTCCGTGTAGAGGCAAGGAGACAAGTCAGCGGCGTTGTAACTATAAGTGATCTCTATTGTTGGACCGAACACTACCCAGCCCAGCTCTTTGTTTGCAGCGTAAGGACGGTTTCTACTGATCGTCAGAAAATCATTCGGTAATCCCAAGTGGCAGTGATCCAGACCAATTATAAGCTTAGGTCCAGCGTTCGAATATGCCTTCAACTTCGATCTCCCAAGACGAACTGAGACTACGAAGTTCACTTTCGCGCAAGCTTTGAAAAGGCAAGTTAAGATTTCACACTCCGTTAACATCTCACAATATATGCTTCTTTTTACTGCCAACTCCACTGACACAAACATCGACCAACGCAGTATGCTCTTGAGCCAACCCATTGCATATTTAATCGGCGATGTTGACCACGCAGACCTAGCTCCTTCATTATTGTTATTGTTATCGATGAACCCTCGTCCAATAAGGCGTATGTGTCATGGGTTTACTTGGACCACAAAATGGGACTGGTTACATATGAAATAACAGACTGTTTCTCTTTGCGACGTCCTGCATAACAAGCAATGTGCTACCAGAGAAACTTGCAATTGAATCTTCTGCTATTGCCTTCCCCGGCTGTTGTTGTTTCGGACCAGAACGCCTGTCTGGTAGTTTGTGTAGTAGCTCGTGATGTCGTCTCTGGCACCCATTTATGGAACAAGGGCCCTTGCTGCGACAGTTGCGAGTTGCATGCCCAGGTTTCAGACATGTGAAGCACAATGAGGCGGCGGCGTACGTTGCATTCGGTATTTGCTTGCTTATTCCAAATGCGCAACTAAATGGTTGCGGGCGACAGCATACAATTAAATTATTTGATATATCGACAAAGGCGGCTATTTGCAGTATTGAAACTGCAAAATAACGAATTGTCGCGACTGCGACGATGAAGAGATGGCAAGTTTAACGTCGTTCAAACGTACGTTTAGTTCTATAAAGAAAATCATTTTTAAATGGTTTATTTATAACGCATAACTTATCGCAGTTTTACTCCCTTCTTTCTTTGTCGGCTGACAAATCTGTGGCCACAAGCCATAACCGCTTAAGTCAATTTTCCATACTTTTCAGGAGAGCAGTTTGAAATTAACGAACTTTTTCAAACCCCCCCTACAGCTTAGGGACTGTTTGTTTTGATTTTTTTTTGCGGAAATGAAGAAAATATATTTCTTTTTTGCTACATAGAAGCAAATATTTTGTTATTTCTTTATAAAGGAGGATTATAGTGAAAAAGACACACTTAAGTTCTTTTGCCTTATTCTGCTTTATAATCTAAGAACAACTTAAGTGAAGTTATGTTGTTTTTCCGTGATTAAAAAAGTTATTTTTTAAATCATATATAAACTTAGGTCGTTATTTCGTGAGAAAATTGCTTTCAGGCGATTGCCTTTGTTAAGTTAAGTCCTTTTTCCTTACGAAAAATGGTGATCTTAAGTAACTTAAGCTATTTTTGTATACGATTTGCAATGTGCATTTTAAATAAAAGATAGACATACATTTAATTCAAATTTATTTATTTGTTGAAAACATACATTCAAATATAATGTATATTCGTTTTAAAAATTTGTATACACTTAATACAGCTTACAGGTTTTCTTCTTTTTCAAATTCGGTAAAATCCGGATGAAAATTTGGCTCGTCAATGTTTGATGGAAGACTATCATAAATTGAATGAAACTCAGGACTTATAAATTGTTTCAAATCCATGAGATCCCTTTTCTTTTCTTGTGAAATTCGTGGTAAGTCAGTTATCATTTTAATTTCGCGTTCACCAGAAGCAGTACCTCTTTTTCCTATCTTGACAATTTTAAAAGGTTCGTCCTTATCCAATGTCGTCTTGTAAGACACTTGACTAAAACTGTTTGTATATCGAAGCCATCTTACTGAATTCCAAGTGAATTTGTTCCCGTCTTCATCATGACGTTTCCACGAAAAATATTTTTTGGAAAACTGGGAGAAATTATAGAAGTCTTCATTTTTCATTTCCACAGTTTCTATTTTAGAACCAACGGTATTCACAAATTGATACCAATCTCTCGGTGTTTCTATTTGAACATGAACGCATGATCGCAATCACACTCCATTTGCATGTGTCCCGGTTCCAGAAATTTGTGGTCAACGTATTCAATATTTTGAGAGTCTGAAATGAATTGAATAAGCATTGCAGCTACGAACGAGTTTTTGTTCTGTCCGGAACATGAATCGCTATAAAATGTAATGTTTTTTGTTTCGTTTGGTATTTTTTTTAACGCCTTGTAAGCACAAGATGAAATTTCGTTTCCACCTCGGCGAGCCATAGCTTCGTGCCACAAGAAACATTTTGCGTAATTGTTTCCAAGATCGTGAACCGTCAGATATTTAATAGCAAATGCGCCATATTCAGGAAAAGGCGCACACGAGGCAAATAGCCAAAAAATGTTGATGAAAGACCATTTGCTATAATATGAACATTTCTTCCGTATATCATTTTAACCCAAGTCAACTTTTTGAAGGCGTTTTCATACAAAAACCATTTGTATACACTACCTGGTAGCATAACCAGGCGACAAACGTTGTTTTGTGTCAAACCATAAAAAAATGTTGATAAGCAGTCTGAACAAAATGTTGTGACAATGACATTTTCTATATTTCATCGCCAAAAAGTCGCCATTTTGTTGTTATTTATTTAAAGGATGGGATGGGATAAGGTATTATTTGATTCTAGCTTTCACACATGTTAATATCTATATCTCGTCCATACGAAGTTTTTTGCCACGCCCACTAAACATTTCGAAAAAATCGTTGATGCAAAATCACAAGTCATGGTTATATAAACATTTCTTCTGCAGTAATAATTAATGAGCTTACTACGAAAATCCCTGTGGCGATCTGTCAAACACAGATCACTCACCCGAAGATTCGCAACTTCTCGTATGTGTACTACGAGAGCCCTTGTCCTTCCTCCCTTCCTCTTATCTGCTCTCCACTTCGACCATCCTTTTCTTTCCAATAAAAAAGGGACTTTTCATACACAAAAATTTCTAAAAATTACTAATCGAGTATTTTAACTCTCACAAAAAAAGAACGTCTAACCGCTCCGCTAGATATCCAAGAAGTGGATTTTCTTTGATATGACGATCCCGTTGTCCAGAGCGGGATCGTTTCGAGATACCCGCATTCACATGTGACTGGTCTTACTGCGCGTTTAAACGCCTCGACGTCAGGTATTTCCCCAACGTCTGCTGTCGCTGCCATACACCTCACACTTGCTCATTCCAATTGGATACGTTGGTGGTTTCGCGTTCAGATTTTGGGGTCAGGGATTTTCTTTCGGGTGCCATCTTTGCATTATTTTTGTATATGCCATCTCTTTGCCATCGAACCTGACTTCTATTGTTGCGACTTTGTTGGAGGGGTGTCTCTTGGGCCGTCTGCCCCACGCCTCTGCTCCCTCGTTGGGTGAAATAGGAGAACGTCAACTCCATGTCATCATACTTTTTTCTTGCGTTTGCGCCACCGCATTATTCTCGCAAACGCAAGATTTGGTGTAGGTTCCAGGGATCGTCCTCCCACACCCGTATCATCGTGTTGGGGTCGACGAGTGATCGTCCTCCCTCACCCTACGAACTTTTCGGAACGCTCGTTCTATGCTCCTATAAAGTTTAAACCATTGTCACTGTAAATAGTCGATCATAATCCACGGCGACCTATAAACCGCTTAAGAGCTGCTATAAACGCACGAGTTGTGAAAACGAAAGCGAAGACATAGGCCTTAGCAGGGGCAACACCACTTCTGCGATAATGGATCATAATCGGACCACAAAAGTCGATAACGACTATCGAAAACGGTTTTGCTGGTAGTACGCGAGTTGAAGGTAAGTTCCCCATTAACTGCTCCAGAGGTTTTGGTTTACACCGAGTGCATAAGATGATTTACGCACAATTTGTTTGATAAGATCCTTCCATTTATTGGCCAAAATAGTTGCCGAACGACAGCTAACAGATTTTGCGGACCTTAGTGGCCATGTTTACGGTGTTGGTATCGAATAGCACTGGTGGTGAAGACATGCAATATTGGCAACAGAATGGGGTGTTTATAATCGAATGACAAATTTGAGTTACTAAGTCTGCCACCCACTCTCATTATTCGATTTGTATCCAAGAATGGTGTAAGTGATATCAAACTGTTTCCCTTGGAAACTTCAGAGTTATTGCGCAAGGACTAAATATCGCTGGAAAAACAATTAGCTTGAACAAATTTGATGACTATTCATTTCGCTTGCTGTGATAGGACCATTTAGGCGTTAAGTTTTTAAAACATTTCCAAGACTGTTGTGTTTAAAGCGGTTTATGTATGAAATGACACGAAGTAGTTTCACGTACGATGCGTGGTATCTGATTTGCGTAATGGAGTCAGTTTCCGTTTGTGTCAATAGTACAATTTTAATCTTTCGACGTTCGAATATATTTTAATCGATATTCTTAATATGAAGCGAAGATTTTTAGCATGGCCACTGTTCCCCATCATTTAACAAGAACACTGCACCGAAATACTACATATCTGATTCCATCATTGCTGAAGGCCGCGCACCCCGTGATATAATATCAGCGGGTTTCAGTTGGGATTCAATATCTCTCCATTGCTGCAATGTCGTAGTTATCTGTATAACTGCCATTCGGTTGGGAACATATGTGTTCCACGTTGATTACTCAGCTGACAACCAAGCTAATACAATTGACGATTCAGTCCAATAGAAAATATTTTCGAAGTCTACGTTTAATTTCTTAATTATGCGATGAGTGAACTGAGCTGTCATTTCAGCAGCGCATAGTTCTAAACGTAGGAGGCACATATTTTTAGTTGGAGCAACCTTAGATTTTGACGCCAAGAGCCTAGTTTGAACATTCTTGTTTTCCATAATTGATCGAATATATATGCAAGTACCATAAGCAAGTTCAGAACTTCAGAAATGCATGTATTTGGGCACCTGATTTTCGAACTGATAAAGCCATCCATGGAACTCGCAGGTTTTGAACAAGAGTAAATTCTTGGCGGAAATCAGTCCACTTTTTGCTGTATTCTTAAGGAAGTGGTTCATCCCAAGAAAGCTTAGATTGCCACAGCTGCCTCATAAAAATCTTGGCCAAAACAATGACCGGATTAACCAACCGGATTAACCAAGCCAAGTGGATCAAACAATTGGGCAATATCGGAAAGCACAGTCCTTTTGGTTATTTGAATTTTCTTATCTGAACTTTCACACTTCTACATAATTGCATCTACTCTAGGTTCCCACATAATGCCCAATGTTTTGGTCACATTCCTGCTCTGCATTTGAGAACACGATTCTCGCTGCTCAATAGGAATGTTTTCTAACAAAATTTCTGAGTTCGAGCACCACTTTCTGAGCTCGAATTTTCCTCTTTTTAATAACTAAACTAATTCGGCTTGAATTTGTTTTGTTTCCTCCAAGGAATATGAATCCGTTAAGACATCGTCGACATAAAAGTCGGATTCAATGGGCTAAGCGGCACGTGAAAAAACTGTTCTTTCATCAATGGCTAATTGAATCAATGCGCGAGTTGCTAAATATGATGCAGATGGGGTCCCATAAGTAACTGTATATTGACGGTAGGTGGCAATCGGTTTCTGTTTGAAATCCCTCCAAAGGATTAATTGAGAATTTCTATCTTTTGGATCCGCCAGAACCCGCCGATACATCTTTGTTATATCGCTAGTAAAAACCGTGTGCGCCCGGAGGGGAGTAATCCTCATATGGTACCAGTGGTCCGTACCATTGTTTATGCCCGACTCATATATTTTCGGGCCTGACAATTTCATTAGTGTCAGTCAATATATGCCTACGGGCTAAACCTCACCCCTCAGAGAGGCACTATGAGAACCGGCTGCGCGTGCTCAGAGTAGTATAGAATTTATTCCTCTCATTTTTTAATTTTTTTTTTCTGGTGACTACGACTAAGTATCCTTAACAATTAGTTTACGCTTCTGTAGTGTTAATTGCGTTTGGTCGGTAGCATTCCAGTGAACGCACCTACTAATACCGTCATTACATGCGGTTTTCCTTATGGCGCTAGGTCGAACGGTCTTGTTCTTTGTAGCCGGCGCTCAAGGTTTGTCACGTCCAGAGTACGGATTATTTCGTTATTACAATGAACATATATACGAGTACGAAGTTTGCGAGCAAAGTTCGTTGCTTCGTTACTCACGGTAGCAATTCCTAAATCTCTGTGAATATCACTATTCCTAATATACCATGGAGCATTCAATATTGCTCTTAGGGTTTTTAGGGTACAACCCCAAAGCTGTATACCGTATGTCCAACAAGGTTTTAGCACTTGCTTATACAGAAGCAGTTTGTTGTATATGCTTAGCTTCGAGTATCTTCCAAGTAGCCAATACATTTCTCTGAGTCTGATTGCGAGCTCGTCCCGCTTTTTTTTTTAACGTGTGGCTTCCACTTAAACTTTGCGTCTAGAGTCATTCCTAGATATTTTGCCTCATTTGCGTATGGTATTTGTGCAGAGTTAATGAAAACAGGTAAGTTGTTAATTTTTTGTACGTAAAATTGACATGCGTTGACTTGATCTCGTTAAGTGCGATTCGTCAGGTTTTTGTCCATTCACATACTTTGTTAAGAGCCCGTTGGAGTTTTCCCCGTTGATGATTCGACTGACTCATCCATTGCGAGGATAGCCGTATCGTCTGCGAACGTTGCTACGATGGTCCATTCATCTTGTGGTATATCTCTTGTGTAGAGCAAGAATAGGATTGGTCCGAGAACACTTCCCTGCGGAACACCGGCGTGGATTTCTTTGAATTCTGAGTATTCAGTCTCATGTTTAACACGAAACAGTCTGTTTTCAAGGTAAGATTCCAGTATTTTGTATAATTTTGTCGGTAGGGTTGTCCTTAATTTATACCTTAGACTTTCGTGCCATACCTTGGCGAAAGCTTGTGAGACGTCGAGAAAGGCGGCAGAGCAAATCTTTATCCATTCTAGAGTATTTTCAATTTCATTCGTTATTCGATAAACCTGATCGATTGTGGAATGTTTGACCCGGAAGCCGAATTTATGATCTGGGATCAAGCGTCTTTCTTCAATTACTGGTTGCATTCGTTTTAGCATCATTTTCTCGAAAACCTTAGATATTATCGGCAGGAGCGAAATGGGTCTATACGATTTCTTATCGCTTGGACTTTTCCCCGGATTCGGAACCATAATGACTTCGGCGACTTTCCATTGCCTTGGTACATATAAAAGCCTCAGAGAAGCATTTATAATGTAGAGCAACTTAATTAATGCTTTTTTCGGTAGCTCCTTCAGGATTTCGCCGGCGATTAAATCCTATCCTGGAGCTTTGTTATTTTTTAACTAGTTTATTGTCATTCGAAGCTCGGACAGGGATACGGCTTTTACTTTATAATTATCGGCTGCCGTATTGGCATTCGGTTCTTCGTTCAAAGAATGTCCATCGAACGGCTTGAAGTTTTCTTCTAGATGCTCGGCAAATAAATCCGCTTTCTCTTTGTCTCCTTTTGCCCATTCGCCGTTAGCTTTTCTAATTGGTGGCTAGTTGATTTTTGGTTTCCCTTTGGACTTCAAGGCTTTCCATAGTGAGTAGTTTGATGTCTTGTCAGCAGTCAACCCCTAGAAGTATGTAGAAGTCTCGCGATTTCTTAAATCCTGTAGCTAATTTTTGTGTTTGTTACAGAGATAGTTAAGATATGTTTTATCAGGGGGTGCGCGGGATTTTTGCCATCTCTTGCGCGCTCTCCTCTTTTCTCGTATGAGGTCTTCGATGTCAGGCTGGTAGTTGACTTTGTTGTTGCGTGTTGCTGTCTTCCAGAAGAAAGTGTTTTTCCACGCTGCGCTCTGAATGGCTTCCACGAGCTTGTCAATTTCGTCTTCTATTTCGAGCGGTGTGTTTAGTGGCACATTTAAAACCACATTTTCCTTGCAGTCTTTTCTGAAAAGATCCCAGTTAGTTTTTTTATTAGTTAACTTAGGAGGTCCTTCTTTTTTTTGCTAGACTTCCGTCCATTTTCAGAGTGACTTCTGAGTGGTCTAGCATAGATCATAGCATTCTTCGACTTCCGTCTGATTTTTAGTTAGCCCTTTTGTGATAAGAAAGTCGACTAGGTCAGGGATTTTATTTCTATCAGTTGGCCAATACGTTGGCTTTCCTGTCGAATAAAAGTCCACCCCACGCTTCATACAGGCTTTGTATAGTAGTCTGCCTTTCGTTGAATTGCATCTTGAACCCCAGAAAGTGTGTTTCGCATTAAAGTCCCCACCGATGATAAAATTAGACTCTATTGAGTCAAAGAGGCGATCGAGGTCGTCGTCTACCAGTCTCTATCCCGGGGGAAGTAACTTGATCCGATGAGGTAGTCTTAATTGTTTATTTTTACAGACACTGAAATTATTTGCATAGAATCAAGTTCTATTTTTATGTTTTCAGAGTGCTTCATACATGATTTGATGTAAAGAGAGGATTTTTCCTTTGCGCTTGGGTCAGCGACGTTCTGTTTTATAATTTTTTTATTTTCTTTTATCGGTTTCGTCCTTTTAACTGGCTTAGTTGTCTTTGGCTTATCAGCTTTGGTATCTGCTAAGCTTGGGTCTGGGTGTGGCGGTTTCCTGAGAATGTCGCGTCTTTTTTGCAGTTCTTTCGCGGTTTCGCAACCTCGATCTTTCGCTGGGTGGTTTTTTGTGCAATTGGCGCAGACCGCTGGGGACTGCTTGGTTGTGTTTCACTCTACAGAGAGATGTGTACCGGCACATATAACGCACCGTGGCAGTATGCCTGCGTTTGGTTAAAACCTTAGCATCGTTTGCACTGAGGTACCATTTTCCTTTCCTTACGCATTGGCTCGATTTTGACCTTGATGTTAAGAATGGTTTTGATTTTGAAGACGTCGTCCATATTCTCGGTCCAATCAAAGGTGAGCATACAAAGTGGAAGTCCGCGTTTGACTACGGTGTCTTTGTCTCCTTCCCTTCATTGCTTTTCCTTCTTGATAATATTCACGGCGTCAAGAATTTTGAAACCTTGGGTTTGTACGGCTTCGATAATGTCTTCCTTTGTGCAAGACGGGTGGAGTCCCCTGGCGAAGACTCGTATCGGTTTTTCGTACTTATTTTCGTAGGTAAACCATTGGATATTCTCTGCGTTTAGTCTTAGAGACAGTGCTCAGTAAGAATCAGAGTCCTCTACGTAGATTTTCCACACGTTATTCCAGCGCGAGGTTATATTGTACTTTGTTCTCAGCGTATTTTTGAGAAGATTACGAAGTTTTCCGTAACCCTCTATCCCGATGACATTTATTGCGGGTGGAGGGTGAGTTTCCGCATAAATTTTGGTCTTGTGTGGTACGTCGGGTACGTTTGGTTCCTTTTGTAACAATTCGGGTGAGGTGACAGCCTTACGTTTTTGTTAGGCCTTTTCTTAGAGGCGGGATTCGTTTCGCGATCAAGTTCTTCCTCGTCCGTAAAATATTCACTTACTGGACGGTTCGGTGTTGTCTCGAGATGTTTTGGTGCACGAATGTTTTTTAGATCCTCGTTTTCTTTTCGCAGAGAATTGACTTCCTTTTTAAGCTCAAGGAAGAGTTGCTCCATTTTAATAAGTTTTGCTCGTAGTTCGTTATTTTCTTTTATGAAGCACTTTTTTTTCTCTGAGTCCTGATTAACTTGCGGACTTCTTTTCCCGGAGATACACGATCCAGATGGAGATCGACATATCTTTGTTCTTTTTTCAAAGGCATTTGTCGGCAATGTTGTTGGACTTGAACTTGACGTTATCGGTGGTGATCTTAGAATTTTTCCCCTCCTTTGAATGGGTCGTTGGGTAGCAATAGTTGGTCCTCCCCAGAATCCGAGGGACCGACCTCCGTAGAGGGTGGATTTTCCAGTATAACTGATCTGCCACCTGGGGTAATGAAATCGTTTGTTTGTTCCATTGCATATCTTTTCTTTTTGCATTTTTTACCTTCTGCCAGGTTTTAACGCTGCCGTCCTTCTAGGATCAGACGCAGACCAAGGAGCCGCCTTCTATAGGTCAGACGCTCTTGGATTTTGGTTTGCCGTCGGATTTGCCCTTCAACTATGACCTGTCTGCCTAGGCTGGCCCTACCAGGAGAATACTCTTCCGACAGCATAGCTCATAGCATCATAAAGACTACTCCCTCGGGCGTTAGATTTTAGTCGCCTCCTACGACAGGCATACATTACCTCAAAGCTATTCTAACCCCGTCCTTGCTGGGGGTAGTAAAAAAATAATGTTGCATTCGAAATCGAAGAGCTATGGAAAATAAATCTGGTATGTATTTTTTTTTTTTTTTTTTGGTATTCATTTTTATTTTACTTTATCTTAAAACTAACTTACATGCAAGATAAAAACTCATGAAAAAACTAGTCTATTTATCAACTACTTAACTAACTTACTGGCCCTATACGGGCGCCCTAAATTAAATGATAACAACTTAATTCTAATGCCTTTCGGCCTTTTATCTAATATGTAAATCTAATAGCAATATAATGATGTTTACCAAGAAACATTTGAGAAAAACTTGGTTTCGTGTCTTTTTTTTTATTTTATTTAAACTTACATGCTAACTAAAACTACTTATCGACTAACTTAAACTACTTAAGACTACTTACATCTACCTAAATAAAAACTTAAAAACTAGAACAGCCACAGCAAGCATTTTTAGAATAAATTTTTTTTTTTTTTTGTGGTGCCACCACGACTGTTTACCATAACATAAACCTAAACAACTATGCAAGTCGCCCATATATTTTCAAAAGTCAACTAACTATAAGTACGTTAACCACCACAACAGGTTCTACTGTTGCAACCTACTTCGGCGGTCCCAATCGGACACACTCCTGCTAAACCGCAGGCGCTCTCCTCCGCCTTGAGTGACGACGTCTCGGTCGTACAGGAGCCGCCTATCCACAGTTCGTCGGAAGACGTGGTAGATTAGCGGAAGCGCCGATCTATCCTGTATCAGCCCTCGACTATCCAAATATAGGAAAGCTTCGGGCGGAATAAAGCCGCTTCAACGCTCACTCTCAAAATATTCATCATTGGGATAGAAGGCCCCAAAGATGAGACTATTGTTCGAGGCCAACGCTCTTGCAGCGTGAAACCGAATGAGTTTCACCAAAAAATTGTCTATTCTGTTTATGTTGGCCCCGTTGTATAGGACCTGGTTAGAATAGTATTTTGTGTAGTCAGATACTGGTGTTCTGTGAAGTCCAAGGCAGCTCCTCAGACACTGCCTCTCAAACACCCGTATATTTTCCATTTGAGATGGGGCAACGTTGAACCAAACCGGGCACCCATAAGCAATCATCGGCCTAATGAGGGCCATGTAGCAAATCACCTTCACCCTGCTGTCAAGACGACTGCTATAAAACAATCGTCTTTTCAGGGCAAATACTCCCCTAGCTCTCGACAGAGCAGCATCTACTTGTCTTCCGAAATATAGATACTGATCTAACCAGATGCCAAGGTACTTTACTACACTTTTACTCGCCAGTGACTGTCCGTTTGGTCCAACGATCACCAGTTTCGCCAGTTCTTTCTCCTATCCCTAGAGGCCCTAGACAACGGTGTCCTAAACAGGATAGTTTCTGATTTCTGAAAGTTGATTTTCAACTTCCAGTCATCACAATATCTCTGGATCTTGTCGAAGTCCCGCTGCAAAAGAGTTCGAATGACTTCGACAGTACAGGCTGTTCTGTACGCGATAAGATTGTCCGCATACGCAATTGCCTGAGTAAGACTACCTATCATATCACTGGTGTAAATGCTGAAGAGAATCGGCGAGTTTACCGCTCCCTGTTGCAGACCATTCTTAATGAAAAATTCTGTGGTAGAAGTTACATTGCCACTTTTGACAACAAACGTTCTACCAGTCAGCATGTCATGATGCATATATATAGCAATGGTTTACTTATGCCTAGCCTGGTCAGCTTTAGATAGAGGCCCTCTAACCATACGGTGTCGAAAGCCTCCTCTAAATCAACCAGACATGCACCCGTGCACTGTTTTTTTGCTTTGTCCCATTGTATATCAGAGACGAGTTTGGAGGCAGCATGAATACAGTCATGTCCAGCCTTGAAACCAAACTGGTTCTCTGGTATAATATTATTGTCCTCAGACCACTTGAACAGTGCTCGATTGAGAATCTTTTCGAAAACCTTGCTGATACTCGGAAGGAGACTTATCGACCGGAAATTCGCCGGATTGGAGTTGTCCTTTCCCTTTTTCGGGAGAGGATGAACGACCGCCGTCTTCCAACGTACTGGATAATATGCATTATTCAGCGCGTTGTTGAACAGCGTGGCGTAAATGTCCACAGCTTCAGGTGATAAGTGTCGCAGTACAATGTTGGATATACCATCGACTCCCGCTGGAGTTCCAACTTCGAGATTAACAGGGGACTAGACCCACTTCACTCGGCGGCTATGGCGTTTGCCAAGTTTTCGTAATCAAACCGGGTGAAACCACGGTTCTCAGATCGCCATTGCGTTATGTCGTTTCGGAGATAGAAATGATGGAGCAGGGCATTGTTTTCCAGGACGCGGTTCGGGCGAATGCTATCATTCACCTTATACACTTCCTGAAAGACAGCCCCCACTGCCTACTCTTTCTTCTGGTGATTTTCAGTAACATAGATATCGTTGTCGAAGACGGCTTCCCCCGGATCAATTCCTGCTGTCAAAAGTATGTTTGTATTGTCAGTTGTTCGTTGGAGCTTAATACACGGAAGGTCTTTATGACCTTTCCTCCTAAAGATCTTATTAATTTGTGGAAACACACTCGGGTCGCTGTTATTCCAAAACAAATTAATGGACAACCGATAGTTCTCCTTGATCAATAGGTGGATGTTTTTGATCGACGCCTTCAGTGTTCTAATCTCCGGGTCGCGTGGGTTTGTCAGTCGTCTGTACAAGAGTATAAGTCTTGTCAGAAGTCCGCTTTTTTGTCTGTGTAGTGCGTCAATGGTAGCGTTTCTGTACGTAGACGTTATGTCATGTTCTTTGTATTTCGGTATCGTCCTGTTCATTGTTCGTTGAATCGCTTCGTCCATTTGTTTCAAGTATTCGTCGATTTCGTTGTTTGTTAGGTTTCTGTTGTTTGGTGGTGAAATGGCCCTCGAACGTAGTTCTCTCGATAAGGCGTTGGTGAAGCGAGGCCAGCGCATCTTACCGTAGTTGTAAGAATGCACAGGCGCGTACTCCTCCAGCGCCACAAGCTCGTTCGGAAGCTGTTCGGAAGCCGATCACTGTCGTACTCAATCGCCCGTAAACAGTTTCGCGGGTGTTGACCTACTCTGTTAGTAACTGTCAGTCTTGTGTCTCGCAGTAAAAGATCCAGGAAAGCACCGCTTCTCGGAAACGATGGCCTATCTGTGGCGAGAATGTCGATCCTATATTCAACATTGTAGGGGACCATCCAATTGTAAAGATGGTTACCCCGAGGATTTTGTAATTGATTTCCCCAATCTTCGTGTTTGGCATTTAAATCTCCGGCCAAAAGATAAAAGTTCTCCACTGAGTTCAGTCTTAGAGATTCGAAAAGTTTTCCGAGCTCTGTTGTAAAAAGTGTAGGCTGAGGTGCTTCCGGTGCGTAGGCCGCTATCACATACAGTCGCTTCCCTTGTTGGAGAGAAATGCATATGACGCAGGCTTCGATCAGCCATAATCGGCGCACTTCACCACTATATATGACCTTATAACTAATGCCTTTTCGTATAAAGATAGCGACCCCGCCTCCTTGAGTGGAGTTGGTTCGGTCCCTTCTTACGATATTGTAATTACTATTAGTCAATTTATGCTTCTGGTTTAGCTTAGTTTCGCTAGCCATAAGCATATCGGGTTTTTGGTCTGTAAGCAACTGGAATAGATTAGCTCTACGTTCGATCCTAATCAGCGAATTGACATTCACAGCCAGGATCTTTAAGGGTCTCTCTGACAGCGCGCCCATTACGATCTAATTTGCGTTAAGCTTGGCAACAAGGAGTAGATATAGTCTACTCTTGACGCCTGCTCCCGTTACTGGTTTTGAAGACCGGTCAGCTGACCTTGAATGGCCCGCAACGCAGTCAACAAATCCGCATCCACTGCTGGAGCCTGAGGCACGGGGGCCTGTCTGGCTTCCTTAGGTGGATGCTGTACCGTTTTTCCCTTTCCTGACGCCATTTGGCGTAGGAAATTTGGGGATTGAAGGACATTGAGGGAGGGCGAACGGCTGGTTGATTCGACACAGCCGTTTGCTTCGCCTTTTTATTAATTTTAATTTGCTGAAACTTTGGACAGCCCCGATAGTTTGCGGGGTGCCCGCCGCCACCGCATAGTGCACATTTAAGTAGGGTCATGTCATCGACCCGCTCCTTTCCTAAACTACACTCTCCTATGTTGTGGTTCTCTCCACACTTAACACAGCGTGACCGCATTTCGCAGTTGGCTGAGGCGTGGCCGAACCTTTGGCAACGCATGCATTGAAGCATACTATCACCTCTTTTTAATTTTTCCCATCGTACAACCTGGAAGTTGAGGACTGAGATACTCTTCAACTTTTCCATCTTACTTTGGGGCGATAGCTGTACTAGGAAGATCGGTAGTTTCCGATTCTCCCGCCTGGCCTTCACTGCGGTGAATGGCTTTACACCTACGACTTCGAACTCGTCCGTCGCTACTTGGCGGAGCTCACTTAACAGCGCCTGCGGATCCGTTGAGGAATCTAGGCCCTTTAAGACAACCGTCTGGTACTTTTCTATTTTCGGAGTAAATGTGAAGAACTCCGTTGTGGCGTCTGCAAGCAATTGCTTAACTATTTTATACTGCTCCACTGTTAGGCAGTG
This sequence comes from Rhingia rostrata, assembly GCA_949824845.1. Taxonomy (NCBI): domain Eukaryota; kingdom Metazoa; phylum Arthropoda; class Insecta; order Diptera; family Syrphidae; genus Rhingia; species Rhingia rostrata. The sequence goes on from OX463759.1 coordinate 39,718,199, forward strand.
GAAAGCATGCCTATCTTGACTCAATCGTTTAATTGTAAAATTGGAGCCTATGGCCGACTTACATATTTCAATAGTCTCCTTGAGGTCCATTTTGTAGGTATTTATTGGTGGAACTTTTTCTTTTTTATTTTGAGGCGGCTGTGGCTGCTGCTGGTGTCCTCGCTGCTGCTGCTGCTGCTGCCGCTGTTCCTGTTGTTGTTGCTGCTTCTGTTGCTGTTATTGTTGTCGCTGCTGCAGTTGCTTCTTCTGCTGTTGTTGTTGCTGCTGCTCAGCTTGCTGTTTTTGTTGTTGTTTTAGCTGGGTTTGCGGTTGCTTTGGTTGTTTTGCTGGCATTGGCTGTGGTTGTTGGGCTTTTGGTTTTGCGCAGTTTTACCACTGGTTTGTGCCGCTGTTGTTTGTGTTTGTTGTTGTTGTTGCAGTTTCGTTTCTCGCATTTTTTCGTCGCTGGCTTTTTTTTCCTTATTGCGACGTTCCTGCTGTTTTTGTTTTAGAGCCATAATGAGTGGCTCTAGTTGGGATTTTAGATTATCGATCTTTGATATTAGAAAATCCTCCTCCTCTTCATCGTCATCATAAGTCGACAGTACCGCAAACCTGTTGCTGTCGTCTGTAGTGTACCGACCTTCCCCTTCGTCGGATACATATCCCACTTCCTCTACAGCATCATCCACTGATAAAGCAAGCTGGTATTGTATTTTTTTTGCTGCCGCTGACGTTTTAGGCCCTGACGTCCCCTTCACTTCAGCGGGCAGCGGGGCTGAAGCGGTTTTTGTACACCGTTTCACTAAATTCGGCGTACACATCATCTTTTTCTTCCTTTGTGTCATCGTCGACGTCGGTCCCGTATTAGCGGGTAACCCCGCTATTTTTTGTTTCTCCATTTGGCGGTTTTCCCACTCGATGAAATTAGTTATTTCGCGATTGTGGAAAAACGCCTCCAATAATTTTTGACTTGGCCTGGGTTTGGACCCTTGACCCGTCGCCTGCCCGTCCGACGCCACTACACGTTTCGCCACGGACGACTTAAAAAACACTTGTTATTTTTTCATTAAATTTTTTTGTTAAAACACAAAAAAAAAATCATTCGCCTGGTTGGGGATTGAACCAGGGATAGCTCGAATGCCAGTCGAATGCTAACTTTCAAACTCATTTTTTATTAACTTAAAATATTAACTTACTACTAGACAAAAATGCTTAAATCTAACTTATCAATAACTGATTTACTTAATCTAACTTATCGGCCCTTAGTGGGCGCTGTAAGCTTATATTTAGCTGTTTTATTTTGCCTTTAGGCTTAGATTTGTCGGTTTATTGGTTTTATATTTAATTTTAATTTACAAAGAAAAAATTGAAAACTTTGTTTAATGATTTTTTTTTGTTTTATTTAAAAGCTTATTCTAGATTATATATAACTTAAGACTACTTAAACTACTTAAGCCTAACTTAAGACTACTTAAACCTAACTTAAGAATACTTAACTACTTAAACCTAACTTAATTATAATCGGGGTGGCGAGCCCTCGTTGCGCTTGCCCCGAAGTGTCGCCATCCTGATTGCGTCTTTCGGTCCCACGGCATCCTGCGTTCAACCATATTGTAAGCCAATATCGTGCACAAGCCCCGCCCCAGACCTTGTTCCTAATTTAAAGTCTTACCTATGGAGTTGGACTAAAAGTCCGCAAAGTCTTGGGGAAGTGCAGAATCACCTTCCTCATAAAGCCACCAGAATTCAGTGCGCTGTTTTGCAGCATCGATCCTATCGCGATCCGATACCGCCGTGCTAAAGCGGAGGAGCTCCGGAGCATTGTCGACGTACCCGTCGCGGATTAGCCGTTTATCCCGCGCATCACGATAGCGGTGGTATAAAACCGGGATACCGTTCCTGTCTTGTACTAACCCTAACGAATCGATGTAAATAAATGCCTCTGGTGGAATAAAGCCCGATATGAGCGTGCTCTCCATGTATAAATCATTGGGATAATAAGCTCCAAAGATCAGGCTGTTGTCGCTAGCCATCGCCCTTGCAGCGTGCCTTCGAGTAACCTTAATTAGGAAATTGTCAATTCTATTCAACTGAGCCCCATTGTATAGAACCTCGTTGCGATAATATTTTATGTACTCGGAGTCCGGCGTTCGGTACAATCCTAAGCAGGATCGGAGACAATGTCTCTCAAACAGCCGTATCCTTTCCATGTAGGATGGTGATACATTGAACCACACGGGACAACCGTAAGCGATGATCGGCCTTATGAGGGCCATGTAGCAAATGACTTTCACCCTTGAATCAAGTTGACTGCTATGAAACAATCTCCTTGTCAGAGCATAAGCCCCCCTAGCCCTGGCCAGACAAGCATCCACATTTTTATTAAAATATAGAAACTTGTCAAGCCAGATGCCAAGGTATTTGACTTCACTTCTCACCGCTAACGGCCGTCCATGCTGTCCCATGATACAAAAATTTTTCCAGTTTTTTTCTGGTATCGTAAGAAGCCCTCTGCACTGGGGTTCCTGAACAGAATTGTTTCGGTTTTTTTGGAAATTGATCCTCAATTTCCAATCATCGCAATATCCCTTAATGTGATCGAAGTCACGTTGCAAAAGTGTGTTGATGACCTCGATTTTCGGACCTGATCTGTACGCCACTAGATCATCTGCGTACGCTATAGCGTGTCTGAGAAAACCTACAAGATCACTTGTATAAATGTTAAACAATATCGGGGAGTTCACCGCCCCCTGTTGTAAACCGTTTTTAATTTCAAAAACTTTACTCGAAGTTACGTTGCCACATTTGACAACGAACTTCTTTCCCATAAGTATTTCATAAATCATATATAGCATGGGTTTACGCATGCCCAATCTGGTCAGCTTGTAGAAAAGCCCGTCTAACCATACGGTGACGAAGGCCTTCTCAAAGTCAACCAGACAGGCCCCTGTGCATTTCTTTTTTGACTTATTCCATTGGATGTCGGACACTAGTTTCGACGCGGCATGAATGGTATCATGCCTCGCTCGAAAACCAAACTGATTATCCGGAATAATTTTGTTTTCCTCAACCCACTTAAGCAGAGCTCTATTGACTATCTTCTCGAATACTTTGCTTACATTCGGCAGAAGGCTTATTGACCGAAGATTTGCAGGGTTTGTTTTGTCCTTGGCCTTTTTGGGGACAAGGACACCAATGGCTTACAAATTTCTGGCTGGCCAACTTGCCGCTTGAAACTATTTGCTTTCATTTTTAGATTGTAAATCACTTCCGCTAACTAAGCCGTCTAACCACTTCGGGAGTTGGAGAGCGACTGAATAAATCTGGTATGATGATCCCAAAGTTGACGGATCGTTTTAAAAGGTAATCTAACTTGATATCGCCCACAAAAAAGGCGACAAAGTTGTCGAGGAAGTTTTGCTTGCAGAGAAATTATGTTCACAATATGTAGAACGAGTCTCTATTTCCTAAAAATGTTTCAAGCTCTGGTCTAATTGATTGTCTTCAAAATGATTTTCTGCGACCAGTTTGCTTTAATGATTTTTGTTTTAAGTAGCAGGATAATAGCTGCTAACAATCCACCCAAAAAGTGTATTCTTCAAAATTATTGAATTATTTCCTAATCGAATTTGACCATCCGCGAGCAAGGAGAAAAGTAATTATGCTCCAATGAGTAAATTGATTATTTCAGGAATTTGGAAATTTTGATCAGCCATTGTAACGTTTTTTGGTAAACCGAGATCGGAGGTGTTTATTTTCTCAGAAGGCAAAAGTCCTGTTATTTTTGGAAGAATTATTGCTTCGATTGAGGCAGTAAAATTGTTCGATTGACGTAAAAAGGCGATTTGATTGGAAACATGGTCTGATGATACGCTTGCCTCTTGAATGAAGATATACCGGAGTAAGACTGATTGCATTTTGTGCGGATCGAGCCATTGCGTTGAGCAAATTATTCATTTACAAAATTGGTTTGCGATCCCGAGTCCAATAGCACGCGACACGCGACAGGAGAACCTTGGTAGTCAAGGGCATAGATTATTGCCGTAGCTAGTATGGTGGTGGCTTCAGTGCGTGTAGTGCCAAACGTAGAATGAACAGCTGAATCGGTAGTTGAGTTGGAAGGGGAAGGCGTATATTCGTTAGCATTGGGATTGAATGTAGAGCTTTGACTATCTTGATGAAGTAAGGTATGGTGTCTTTGGCCACAGTTGCGACAATTAGATGATGTGCAGCTTGCTTTGGCATGATCGACTTTTTCCCAATAGACAATTTTCACATAACTTTAATGAGGCGATTTTTTGATTACGCTCGAGTGGCGATAAACGAAGGAAACGGTAGCATCTTGTAATGACATGGCCAAGTTTAGAACATAGCACGCTCTGTATGTTGTTGTTAGTCCTGGTGAACAATTTTGGCGTGTTTTTTGGTCTGCTATCTACCTTATTACTAAGACTCACCTTTGGTAAGGGCATTTGGCTTACCATCCCTTCCAATATCTAGCAGCTTTTGTTAAGATGTATCGATGTTTCTGGGTAGCTAGGTAGTTGGTCTTCAGGGGCATCCTATTGCTATTTGATTAACGTAGCGGTGTCCAACTTGGACGATATGATAAAGACTATTAAATCATCCCAATGGTGCTTGGAGCGACATAATGATGAAAGCGCTCGTAGGTGAACGTTGGGGGTGTCGAGCAATGTTCGCTTGCACACACTTCTCTTATTGCAAAGCATGTAGATTTTCGACATTTTCACTTTCTAATGTTGCAGTTTACTTCTACTTGTAACATGTAAAATCAAATAATTTACGGACTTGGATTTCAATAATTTTTCAAAATCTTGAGAATCACGTCGGGGTCACCAAATTCTGTTTGAGATTAATTAAATATTTTGCCATGTTTTGTGAAAATCAATATGTTTTTCGCAACGAACAAAAGTAAAATCTAAAGCCAACGAGATGAAGAAAAAGTGTGTTTATTTTGACAGTTTAAAAGGAAGTGACAAACTTGTTAACAAACTTGTTTTTGCTACTAGTGCTAAGAAACATTGTCTTTAAATAAAAAGTTAATTAACAATACCTGTTGTTTGCCAATTCTAAAGGTCGTGGACCAGTGGCTGCTGAAACCCTGGCTACCCGCCACTTCCTCTAATCTCTGGACTTGCAACTGCAAAGAAAAGAGAGAACGAAAGGATTTAAAGTGGATAAGGGAGTGAGGCTTTTTGCGGTAAAACTTACAGTTACACTATTTATTTTAGAGAGGCAACCCTTGCATGGGAGTATCCACTAGTACGTATATGTATTTGTATATGAAGGCATTGTTACTATTATTATTATTGTAACAAACATTATTTGCTTAATATGAAAACAAGGCCCAAAAGCTTAAAATCATTGTTTATCAAAAAGTTTTAAGTGCTGAACTTGAAACTTAGTAACTGTAGATGTGAGATAAAAAAGGATTTTGCAAAATTCCAATTTTAAATTGGGGAAAGGTGGGAGAAATCAATGGTGATTGCCTCTCTTCTTCAATATACTACGGAATATTTGGAACAGAGGTGATGGCACTAGAGATGCGTCAACAAGTTGTTGAGTATGTGTTAACAAACTGGGATAGGTTTTCAATAATTTCAGCAATGCCAACCGGAAACAATTATTTGACGAATGCACAGTATGTGGCGGACATGGGGTTATCAATGACATTCGATACAACATGTGAATTTGTGAACTAATGAACACGAAGGACGATTCAATGCACTTTCAACCAATGAGGTAGCCGCTGTTATTGATGGACAGGCATTCGAGCGATGGGAAATCGTTCTGCAAACAGAGACGACAACAAGCTTTTAAGAATTAGTGAGACCCACCGTTGTTACGATGCCCTGCAATATCCTCTTATGTTCTGCCGTGGTGATGACAGTTATTCTATAAATCTTCCTCTGAGGGATCTAAATAATAATTCCATTCTTAACAAAACAATATCCGCTAATTTGTTAATTTTTATTCGCATCGTATTATGGAACCAGAAGGCCAATTTAATCATCTCCTCTATCTTCGTGACCTTTTCACTTTACTCATTAGACAGAACCAAACAAAGTTAATAGTAGAGAACTACATACTGCTACGGGATGCTATACAAAAAACGGATCTCAGTTGACTAATGTTGGTAACATTGTCGTATTGCCATCGAGCTTCACTCGGGTGGCTCGATATATGCATGAACGTACTCAAGATGTTATGACGTATGTTCGGCATTATGGAAAACCCGACCTTTTTATCACGCTTACGTTCAATCTCAAGTTTGTTGAAATAACGGAAAATTTACATAATTCTCAAAAAGCTAATCATCGTCGTGACTTGATAGCGCGTGTTTTCCATTTAAAAGAAAAAATGATGCATCCTCTTACAAAAAGCTAATCATCGTCATGATTACCCGGTCACGCTGGAGTAAAAAAGGACCATGAACTCGGTAGGGTTTATACAGTGCATCCCAACAACACTGAGTATTATTACCTCCGTCTTCTGCTTCATGAAGTTCGAGGGCCTACATCCTTCTCAGATTTAAGGACGGTAGCTGCATACGTACATCCTACATTCCACTCAGCTAGCAGGGCTCTGGGACTATTGGCAGTTATGCTGGTTTTTTGCCAGTCGTTAGATCAACTAAGTCTCTGGGAAAAACACAAAGATAGTTTGGCTGAAGATCTTAAAAATAAATTGGGAAAAGAATGTATGGAGATGCATGGATGAGGTCTAAAACAAATGCTTAATTTCGCTCGAAAATGTAGTAGCTGGGCTGTCCGTCCAACCTCTTACTATGTATTCCCACAACCTATAGTATCAGATAAAACTCCGATCAGTCGTGATTACTTAAGAGAAACGTCATATGACGTCGACAACCTCTCCAAGATAAATTCAGAGAACCAGAAGCTTCTCAATTGTGACCAAAAAAAGCGTATGATAAATTATAGGAAGCTTAGAATCTACTACAGATGGTAAGATTTTTTTCCTTGACGCTCCAGGTAGGACAGGAAATACTTTTCTAATTAACCTGGTGCTTGCTAAGGTAATAGGGGGGCGAAATATTGCCATTGCTAATGCTTGTTATGGAATAGCAGCAACACTGTTGGAGGGTGGTAAGACTGCGTATTCAGCATTCAAGTACCTCTCAATTTAAACTCAGTTGAAAATCCTCTTTGCAATATATCTAAGAAAAGTAGCATGGCTCAGGTACTTCGAGAATGCAAGCTCATAGTCAGGGATGAGTGCAATATGTCACACAAAGGAGCAATTGAAGCACTTCATAGGACGCTTAAGCATCTACGAAGTAATAGAATTCTTACTGCTAGTTGAAGTTTTGAGTCAGCTATAGCACGAGTGAAAGCGTCCTTTGCCATCTGGTTGATGATCTCTTCAACAGTGCTTGGATATTACAAATGTGGTAGGCGTTCAATATATGCTTGCAGTTGTTGAAGAGTTTCACTTCTCTTCTGGACTCTGCTACATAGATACACTTCTAACATGTTTTCATCACTAATCCGCATCTCGACTGCTTTCACGATAGCATTGTAGTTGCGTTGCGGAGATGGAAAAATGCAAAAGCTACGCAGCTGGGCCACGCAAAGCCAGTGTATGTGAGCTGGCTTTTTCCTCGTCCTCCCAGCAGTTGGTTATGGTAGCAGCTTCAAACTGTTTTTTATAAATTGACTTCTGCATCTGACCGTCGAAAGTTATAGGCTTCATTTCCTCCGCTCGTGGACAATCTCCAGAAATTTGCTGAACCTTTTGTTTCTTGACATCTATAAGCTCTGTAGCTAGATCTTCAACTTTCTGCTCAAAGCTTCGATTACTTTCTCAACCTTCTTTACAAAACTATTCTCTACTTTTTCGACCATCTCTTCGACTACTGCCGCATAATACTCTTCCTTCCCAGCTTTCTCTTCTAACGCCATAAATGTAGTCTCGACTTTTTCAATTCGATTATCAATCACCGTGAATTTTGACTCGAGGACATTCTCAAACTTCTTACCCTGTTCCTCGAATTGTTTCTCGAGCTGTTGGCGCTGTTCTGCTCTTAGCCCTTCAAGCTGTCGGCATTGCTCCTCGCGTTGTTGTTCGAGCTGCAGTTCCAAATTCTTATTTTGACTTTCGGAATGTTGGCGCTGTTCTGCTCGTAGCCATTCGAGCTGCCAGCGTTGCTCCTCACGTTGTTGTTCGAGCTGCTGTTCCAAATTCTTATTTTGACTTTCGGACTGTTGGCACTGTTCTGCTCGAAGCCCTTCGAGCTGTTGGCGTTGCTCCTCGCGTTGTTGTTCCAATTCGTTGTTTTGTTCTTCTAGAGATTTTTTTTTGTTCTGCTAGAGAATAATTTTGTTCTCCAAATTTTGCCTCCAGAAACTTCATCATTGATGACATGTCGAATCATGCAGTTACTTATTGCTCTTCGACATCAAAGACAATCGAATTATGATCTTCACCACCTTGATTTATTGCGTCATGAGGACGAATAAACAAATCACTCTTTCCTCCTATTGAGGAAAGCTGCCGGAGACTCAGTTCAACTTTCAGCTCCGCAGTAGTGAGCTGATCTTATGATTTGCGAACCATTATATACACCTTTTTTTTACAAACACACACTTACTTGTAAACTAAATAACTGTTCGCTATTCTCGAATTTTCACGATTCTCTATATTCACTTCAACTGTTCACTTCACTATGTTCACTTTGCTACGTTCACCCCACTATGTTCAATTCACTATGTTCACTTCTGGCAACAATGAAGAATGAAGCCGGGCTTCGAATGATAAAACACTTTTCTGTTTTATGTTTAACAATAATTTATTTAAACGCACTCTTATTTCTAGAATTATATTATTTACAAAACGGTTTCTCGTTTAACAATTCAATCACTTTAATTCACTTATTTGAGATTCAATTCCAACGATTGAATTCGTGCACTATTATCGCTTTCCAAAATTAGCCTAGGTAATTCACTCAGTTAACACTACTCAAATTATGTGTAGGTCACAATTTAGACTAACTCTCTGGTTGTCGCTTTATCTCTATTTATATCATTCCACATACAGATGGCCTATTCTAGGAGATTCTCGAATTTACTAGGTGGTTCGAGAAGTGGTTGGACGGATTCATTTCAGTGGGTATTTATTCATTCCAGTTGGCATTCATTCATTCCAATCGACACTAGATGGCTCTGCTCGATTTTCACATATCGAGTAGGTTCGTACACTACAATCCGAAATTATAACAGTATGAATAAATAATCAATAAAAGAAAATGTGTTCAAAATTTTATGAACTGGCGAGAGCCTCCCCCAATACTGCCCATAGCTCCCTGTCTTTTGCGCCGTTGTACCAATTTCTTCTATGGTTGAGCAGATCATCATTCCATCTTTTCTTTTGTCGCCCGACTGATCTTCTGCTTTCTGGTCGTGTCCATGTATTTATAATTTGTGTCCATTTGGTCCTGTATTTTAGAGATATGTTCCGCCCAATTCCATTTAAGTGTTTTTACTCGTTCAACGACGTCTATTATACCGGTTCGTCGCCTTATTTCTGTGTTCCTCACTCTTTGTACAATTCTCAGGTTGAGTAGTTTTCTTTCCATCTTGGCTTAACATATTCGTAATTTTTCGAGTAAATATGATGTCAGAGTGATAGTTTGTAAGCCATACGTCATTAAAGCTAAATTAGCGGAGTCAAATAAGCATTTTCGTGTATCATCTCTTAAATTTGATTCGAATAATTGTTTCATTTTCCAAAATTGTCTCAAACTATCCCATAGGGGAATATTAGTTTTGATACATAGTGTGTAACATAGAGAAATAATTGAGCTGCTTATACCTCAAAGTATATGGATCGACTCAGAATCGATAGCTGAGTCGATTTAGCCATGTATAGTATACCATCTAGTATATCTAGCTCAATTATTTCTCTATGTTACAAACTGTGTTTCGAAACTAATATACCCCTATGGGATAGGGTATAAGTATGGTCGAGTTAGTCAAGACCCTACTCAACCCTACGTACGGCAGATAAGAATCAGTGACTTTTCCAAAAATTTACCCTGATAATGCTGATGCAGACTTCGCGTCATCGTACTTTTCGGTTGATATAATTCAATGTGAGAACGCAATAGAAGGAAGCGCTTTGGTTATGGTACTTAGCTAGTCACTTAAAGGAAGTGCGTCACAGTGGCTGGTTCAGGTTTGCTACACTTCATCCCATGGCCCGAATTCAAAGAACTGTTATTGCTTCGATACAAGAGTAAGGAAACGCCGTCGTCCTCAATTCTTGAAATTCTGAACAGCCGACCGAACGAAGGCGTTGTTAATCTGCGTACGCTTCCAGAATTGTCAACAAGTTAATGGTTAAGTGGCGTGATTTATCAAAGGAAGAAATCGCAATGTCTATGGTTATGGGGCATATGGCTAACTGTGACAACAGACTAAATCGTGTTGCCTTCGCCTCGTACGTGTGTGGTCGCAGTGATCTGCTTGTGGAATTTAAGGCGTTTTCATTTGACAAAAAGCGAGACCTCATACGAAGAACGAAATTCCTCGACATCTAAACGTCAGAAGTTTGCTACAATTAATTGTCATTTTCGTGGTAAGCTTGGTCACAAAATTTCTGAATGCAGATCGAGGCAACAAAATTTTTTCGACACGTGGTGACGAAAGACAGATGTATCCTGGGAAAGGAAGTGTGACGTGTTTCAAGTGCGGCGAAGTGGGACACATTGTCCGAAAAACGAAGTTGCTCCCAACAAATTCAAGATTCCGGTAAAAAGGATTGAACAATGTGCTATTGTAAAACCAAAAGGACGTATGGGTCGATGGGTCAATGGGTCGTATGAGTCGTTTCTAATTGTATATGACTCTTTAGCAGAATGTTCTTTGGTGAAAGAGAATGTTGCGAGTAAATTGTCGTGAAAAAGAATCAATAAAGTTGTTATATTGAAAGGCATCGGAGACTCAAGTATGTTAAGTACGATGCAAATATTAAGTCATGTTAGTATTAATGCTATTGTAATTGAAATATTGTTCCATGTGGTGTATGACGATTCTCTTAAAAGCAATGTAATGATTGGACGTCAGGTTTTAGAACAAAGTCTTGATATCATCATTTCGTCAGATTAATTTGAAATTGTAAACACATGTGTAGCCCCTAAGCGCATTGTCGGTCTTGATAATTATTTCACTTGTTTAGATATGGCCAGCGGATTTCATCAAATCCCATTGCACCCAGACTCGGTCGAGTGTCCTGTTTCTTGACCCCAGATGACAGTACGAATTTTCGGCAATGCCATATGCGCTTAAGAATGCCATCTCCATCTTTCAACCCGTAGTAATTAGAGTACTGGGGGACCTTGCAAACGATTACGTAATAGTGTCGACATATTGATTGTTGCGCCCACCAAGGAAACAGCACTGGAAAGACTACAACTAGTCTTAGACGTTCTCCCAAAGGCCGGGTTCTATTTGAATATAATGAAATGCTCATTTCTGAAATCAACCGTCCATTACTTGGGCTTTGAGGTAAGTTCAGGCGAAATTAGACCAAACCCCCTTAAGATCACGGCGTTAACGGCGTTACGGCCTCCACAGTCCGTTATTGGATTAGCGTCTTACCTAGGTCAGTTCGTACCCAGTTTTTCTCAACTCATGAGACCTCTTTACTCAATCAATCAACAATAAACCTCATGTAATCGAGTACTTTAGCAAGTCCATTACTCCTGCAGAGTTAAGGTATTATTCGTATGAGCTACAAACTCTGCCTGTCGTCAGTTCGGTGAAACATTAAAGCCACTACCTGCTGGGTCGATAATTGGTGGTTTTAACAGACTGAAACTCATTAATAGCCTCGAGAACTAAGATGGATTTAACTCCATGAGCTCATCGATGGTGGGCATATTTACAGTCGTTCACCTTTGACATCCAATATAGATCGGGAAAGCGTATGGAACATGTTGACTTTTTGTCGAGAAATCCTATCTCCTCGGAGTTGAGTCTTGTAAATCACAAAATTCCGGAAAACCAAGTGAATCTGGCTGAATATCTAGTAATTGGTTCCTGGCTGAACAGTGACGCGAACGGAAATAAGTCTGTTGAGTGGAAGGTTGCGCGTTCAATCCCAACCAAAATCCATTTCACTTTTATTTAAAAAGAAATAAAAAGGTCGGTGTAATAACTTAAAGTATGGACACCATCTTGAATTTCTTCAAATTTAACGAACACAAGAAAAAGTGACTCCCCGAAGCTAGTTCGGACACCACCCATGGAGTTTAAGTCTCCACTACATCCAAAATCTTTCCTATCCTCTCTTTCTTCCCCTTCTCTAACGCTCGTACTATGGTAACATATAAAAGGGTATTCATAACCCCTTGAGTACGTGTAAATTATAAAAAAAAAAAAAAAAAAGTCAAATTATTGATAAGCTGCAGGCAAATAGTCTCACAGAAGATATAGTAAACACTTATCACCTAAGAGGTGGAGTCCTATATCGAAAAATACAAAGAAACGGTAGAACCTGTTATCTTTCAGTTGTACCGCGTTCCTTTGGGTGGTCGGTCATTAATCAAGTCCATGAGTCTGTTATGCAATTTGGCTGGGAAAAGACCCTGGATAAAGTTTATGAATACTACTGGTTTGAGAGATTGTTGAAATACGTCCGCATTCTTAAAGTTACCATACCGTGGCATACGATTCATGTGGGTATCACTGGTAAATTGAGTGGTAAAAGTGATCTTAAGGAATATATTATAGTTCAAGAAGACGGCTTCACAAAATTTGTTTATTTAAGTCTCGCATTGAAGCTGATCAAAGAAGATGTTTTGCAGGATCGAAATTCGCCGAGAAAATAAATATTCACTTGATCGCAACAGAGCCAATGGTAAGGCCGAACGCGTCATGATTTTATTAAAAAATCTGTTGACCGCTGTAGAAACAAGTAAGCGATCCTGGCAGGACGCTTTAGGTGAGGTAGAGCTAGGTTTGAATTCCACGACCAATAAGTAGAATACGACGACCTTAGGATTGATTCCACACGACAATATGGATATTGAAGTTGATTTATCCTATGTGAGGAGATAAATCGGTTCAAGGTTGGCGATTATGTTTTGCTTAGGAATGAAAAAAGAAACTAATCTAAGTTAAGCCCCAAATTTAGAAGGCCATTATTGATTGACAAAGTCTTAGAAGGGGATCAATATATGCTAAAATCATTAAATAATAAAAGAACTTGCAAATACTCACACGAACACTTACGAAAGTTGCCAGAAGGCAGGATGAATGCGTTGTTGAAAGAGACGATATTGGTAGCACTAGTGAATGTGTTGACAGCGAAGAAACCGTTGAAAGCGACGGTATTGGTAACACTAGCGAGTGTTGGGTGAGAACAAACCGTTGAAACAGCCGGTAACTCACTACACGAGTAAAAAAAAAAACCAATTGTAAATGCAAATCAAATAGATCGGTCGTGGTGCAAGAACAATGAGAAACTTTAAGTTTTGATCCTGGCGTGTGGGGCTTCTGATGTTTTGGTTATGATCTTGCAAGGTTATATACAAGGGTTACTTGATGCATTCCCCTCCCGAAGAGTGACACAAATTGTAATGTTAGTGTGAGATGAGAGAACTATGGAAATAAATTAATTGCACTTTATCTTAGAAAGATTTTGAATTTTACCTTATTTTAAAAGGATATTAGGATTTAGCATTGTAATCTTAATTATCATTGTATTGATTCTAACCCGAGGACGTGTTACAGTCAGGAAAGCTGAGGATAGTAGGGAAAGGTGTACAACAAATATTTTTTCTTTTTCTGTATGTTTTGTTCTTACAAACGCGCTTGTGTTACTTTAAAATTCTATAGACAAGTAACGGTTAAGGACAATCTGGATTCACGAAGTCTGCAACAGCCTGTTCCGCTGTTGGACGTACAAGTCGCTGGTCACAGTGAATTTCTAGCTTTATGCTATCCCTCATGAGGAACCCTTATTTTTTGAGAGACATGCAGGGACGCATTTTGGTCAGGATGGCCGTGTCGTAGAGGAAAACGAGGGAAAGAGTAAACGAAGCAAGGCAAGCTTATATTGTCGACGAGTTCCGCGGCAGCACGACACATATGCTGAGAGAGAATGGTTAACGACAATTCGCAATGTTGCGAAAAATGAATCTACGATCATGATTCATGCTATGTATGCTGGATTGCTGAAGCTGTAGATTATTCGAATAGGAACCGTTCTGCCGTATGGACGTCCAGTTTGTGCCGACAATCGTGTTGTTCTTAAGTGTGTGTATTGTGTGTGTGCCTGACGGGACCTTGCGTTGCTTCGCAATTTGTCACATTTCCATTCGAGTCACGACAAAATGACAGACGGCGACAAGGAGAACGAGTTCTAAAATCTCAAACGAGACGAGCTAAGGATACTGCTGAGCTTGTTAGGGAAAAAAACTGCAGAAACAGAAGAAGAACTACTACGTCTTCTTGAGGAAATTCCTATTGCAGAACGGGGAATCGGACCAAGGGAAGGTGCGTGCGCCCGGTTATATAGTGGGAGGGTTGAGGCTGTTGAATGGACGGTTGACGGAGCAAAAGAGAGAGATAGAAACGTTGAAGGAAGAAAACAGGATGCAGAAGTCAAAACAACAGTCTAGAACAACCAATCCAGAGTCTGACCAAAGCTCTAGCCAAAGAACTGATGGACGAATTTACCAACGATGGCGGGGACTACCAGCAGTGTGAGTCGAGTCTAACTGACATCCAACAGAAGTATCAGCTAAGTAGCCAGGTCGTCAAAATACTGATGATGGGCAAACTAAAGTGACGACAAACAAAGTGTTTTAATTGCAATGCCAGGGGACATCATGCTGCTGAATGCAGGAAGCCGAAAAGAGAGAGGGGGCCTGCCACATCTGTGCTGAGATGGGGAATTTCGCTGCAGCCTGCCCGAAAAGAAGCAGAATTCTAAAACTGGAGCCGACGGACGATGAGGAGAAGTTCGTAAGACATTGAAAAATGAACATTCCTAAGAATAATTTCGAGTTTTCCATAGAATGCCTAATTGACACTGGGAGCCAAATCAGTCTAATCAGGCGCCAGCAGTACCACGCGTTAACTAGAAGAAACATAATGTGTTATTATTGCCCAAAGAATTATTATGGCATAAATAAATGTAAATTAAACAGTATTGGTTCGATTAATTGTTTAGTAGAATTTTAAAAGGAAATAATAAAATTGCAGATTTACGTAGTCCTGGATGAGACGATGGAGATCCTCGTGTTATTGGGCAGAGATTTTGTTAACAAAGCTAATCTAAAATTGGTAAGAGATATATTAAGTACAAAGAAACATGATAATGAGTGTTGAAACCGACACATAATCCTTCGACGTTGACCAAGAGGTATAGAACTAGACAGAAGAAGAGCAGGCGGACATGTATTCGTGCACATGTATGGGGGCACGGAGGTTTAGCCACGTTGTTTAGCAACGGCGACGTTCAGTTGACACCGGGTCTACAACGAGGATACTTGTATACTCAAAATACGGAAATAAATAGTTAAAGAATAAGTTTTGTTTTTTACTTTGTAGTGTTCTTTTGGAAGATAGATAAACATTTAGGTAAGCATAATACAGTCCACAATCGCCGAGATAAATGAGCCATCGAACATGGTCCTTCGAGCCGGATTTGGAAACAGTGCATTAATTATTGTGTGTGGCAAATCTGTAAATTCCGACCGACGAGCGTTGTTTTTTGTGTTGTGTAGTGCGACGATATTAATTGTTGGTGTTGCTCGATGTGTTTATGTATAATAGAATTGTAAAGTCATATCGTGTTTTGTTTTTGTTATTTTTTTTTTGTGTTTTGTCAGAGGATAGCAGAATGAAACGGATGAGATGAGTGGAAGACAGCAGTGAGGATTGCGACGATCAGATGAGTCGAGCACGGGCATGTGAGCATTAACACAATGCATGTGTCTCCGATCAGTGTTACAGCAAAGCAGCTTGCGCATTCAATTAAATTGCAATGAGGATTTTCTTTTCGATGTTCTGTGCGACATAGACCTCGAAATGCAAATAGTATATTTGATGTTCCGTGCGATATAGGCGCACTGCACGGAACTTGCAGTTTTTATGGTTCATTTTTTATATGAGCCTGCGCAATGTGAAATTTGGCATTTTTAACGTTCTGTGCGACACCAGCGCACTGCACGGAACGTGCGTTTTATGTAACATATGAAACGCAATTGGCATTTTTTGAACATTCCGTGCGATATAAGCGCATTGCACGGAATGCGCAGTTTTTATTATTTAAATTTCATATGAGCAGGTTTACACTGTGCAAAATTTAATTATTAGGCGTCAAAGAGCGCGCAATTTCGCGCAATATTATTAATATTATATCCACATTGAAGCATTGTAGCAGTTCTGTGCAGAGGCATATCCAAGCATGTTTAAGTATTAGTAAGGGTAATGAGCAATTTGTTTATTTTTCAGTAGCTCCAGGTGCGTTTGTTCGTATTACCCGAGAGCGACAAGCAGATGTTAATACAGAAATACCCAATGACGATTTTTGCAGTGAGAAGCGGTTGGTGTCGCAGCCGACCAGAGGTGGGCTTCCAAAGTCTGGCATGAAACGTTTGGTGCGGCAACAAGAGCACCCGCAGTCTATGTCGCCGATCGAAGAACCAGTACCACGGCAGTTGTGGATGAACTTTACGGCTGTCAGCCAGGCTATTGAGGAAGGTTGCTATATATCCGATTGGTCAACCGAGGAAGTGGGCGTTCGCATGGAACACCTTGAGAGAGTATGGCAGTCCTTCGAGACTTCCTGGCAGTCACTTAGCACTCTTTCAATGTCTGACGCTCTGTTCACTAAATGCAGCGAGCTCTTCGGTCAAGGCACAAACGCATATCTGCGCTTTAAAGCAACACTACGTGCGCGTATGAATGAATTACGCGTTGGCGGTTCAGGAACAAGCACACAGTCTCCAATGATGATGTCGAACAGTGGCCAATTAATTCGAACTAGGTTCGCCCAGTGCTCGAAAATCGACCACACATTTTTTTATATCATTATCTACTATATAGATAAATAAAATTGGTGTAGCTCTGTTTGATTTGAAGCGAATTTGAATGTCTGTCTTTAAATAAAGAAATCTTAAAAATTACTGATCGTAGGTAGGTATTCGTGTCAGTTCTGGAATAGATAGTAACTAACTAATATTGTTCTTAACTTCTATAACGTTGAAAAAACAAAAATAGCACTGAAATGAAACAAATTGCATTAAATTTTTTTTCATGCTGTACTTTTATATTTCTTATTTAATAATAATAATAAGAGTAATAAAATAATAGCATTTTTCTTCCAGTCCAGTCCAGATGTGGCAGAAAAGGTTAGGTACCTGCGACCAAAAAGAGTAAAAAATAATTTTTAAATTTGAAAACAAAATATCTTCATGCCACTGCTCACTGCTAAAACATTCCTACGAAGGCCATCCCTTTCCGATTTGAAATTTCGAACGATTGCAAGGAACGGTCCGAAGTTACCGCCCTTCTTCAAATTATCCAGCGTAGTTCACCGCTACGATAAACTTGCTGGGCAAGGCAATGAGAAGGAAAGAGAGAAAGATATTGGCACTAAAATGGTACGGAATGGTACGTATGGTACGGCTTCGCGACGTAACAAATAATCAACTCTATTTCTTTCCCTCTCACGCCTACCCGTCAAAGTTCTTTGCCGAGGCATATCTACCTAATATTCCGTCGAAAAAAAAGAAATCAAAATGACTTAACAAAGAATAGGTAATAATTGGCCAAAACCAGGATCAGAGCACAGTGAAACCACAATTATTGTAGGATGGCTATCTAATAATTCGTGTAGGATACAACCGACTTCGAATGACCGGAAGCCAAATGTACTTCCGTTCATCAGACTAATGCAACCACATCTGCGCATAACTTCTCTCCCTCATTCGCTTAACACAAACGAACACGACACACATTCATCCGCCACGCCCCCACACGCCAAACACTTTCGTTTCGGTGAGGTGGCTCAGTGGCTGCTCTATGTATAGTGCTACACTATACAAATAAGGTCAATAATAATAGCAACGCCCAACGCAACCACAGAAAATACAATTTTGTACAATATTCGGGCAACATTATGATTACCTATAACTTATAAAAGACAGAGTAGGTATACGTATCCAATCCAATCACCAATACGCGTGCGCATATTCCCTTCTCTTCTCAATTCGCTTAACGCACACCATTCACCCCACACTAAGTTAAAGCTACATTAGAGTTATACGCATACGCATATAGAAAAGTTCTCTGTGTATGATTCTCTTTTTTTAATTTCTGATTCATACAATAGAAGGAGACAGTCACAGGACTTCGACTGAGCGAAAGAAAAATGTGACTTATCCAATTACCCATACCCACCCCTGCGCATATACTTTTCTCTCTTTCTTTGCTTAACTCCCATCATTCAAACGTGACACTCGCCGCACAGATAGCTAAGCTATAAAGCTATCTTTCTTTGTATGTTTACAATGTTGTTGTTGTAACCAAGGTAATTTAAAAACATTATTTTACCAATTTTGCAATAACTTTTTTGAAATTATAATTCTTTTCGACCGATCTATGAGCTGTACGCTTCAATTTGGTAAAAAAAAAATGCAATTTTACTTCATTAAATAGGGTAAATATGTTCTGAAAGAAATTGGGTCGGCGATTAATATAGTGGATTCAGTTATCAGAGCCGCATAAACTATCTAAATTTTCTGGACTTGTGGTCGATTGGGCTAATTTTCGGGCAATGTTTGAAGCAGAGGTGCACAACAGTACTCGATTTTCGGATGCACAGAAAATGCGACATCTTTTGGATTCGTTGCAAGGACGAGCAGCGCAAATATACAAAAATTGCCCGATCTCAAATGAGAATAGCTATGCTGAGCTCTGGGCAGCAATCTGTAATCAGTACAGCAATGAATACAACACCATTCGAGCGCATTCAAAAGCATTATACATGTTGAAACCGTTGCAATCGCCAACATGCGAAAAAGTGCGCAAGATTTTGGATACTGCTCGAAGTGCATTCCGACAACTGCATTTGTTACTTGAGCCTGAAAAGGTAGCAGAATACATGCTGTTACATCAGCTTGAAAGTATTTTGGATATCGACAGTCAAACGCAGTGGGCATTGCGACGATCTACTGATACGCTTCCAACCTTGGAACAAATGTACAGTTTTTTAGAGACACGAGCCAGTTTGCTGGAACAGCTAGCAGTAACACGTCTTCCAGTGCAGCACAATGATCGCCGAAACGAATTATCGAACAAACCCAGCGCAGCTATCGAACGAGGCAGGAGCATTGGTCGTGGTGATGAATCACGTCCAAGGTGTGATTTATGCCAAGGGGAACATCACTGGCCGTTCAAATGTGCAAAATTTAAGGCGATGCCGATTGCCAGTCGGCGAAATTACGTGAAGGTGCATCGAATGTGTCACAATTGCTTCAGTTTTAAACATATTGCAGCCACATGTCCGGATAAACCATGTCCACGATGCAACACGCCTCACAATAGCTGTTTGTGCCCGGTAAATCTGAATGTCGGTGGTACGCTGGAGACACCCAATCGTATGGAACGTGCTGCGGGCGAACGTCGCATTGGCCAGAACGCAGCCACGCAGAATGAAGTTAAATAGCAATCAGCGATACGTTGTGGGCGCGATGATCTCGGTGCGTCCATCATGACAAATTCCGTCGGCTCTAATGAAAACATAGGAGCAGCTCTGTTGGCAAGAGCAGTGATACGTCTGGGAATTGCAGACCAAATATCCCCACCACTCCTCGCACTATGCGACACCGGTGCACAGATGAACATCATAAACGCTCCAGTCATACGTCATGCACAATGGCCGACGCAACGCTGTCATGTCCGTTTAAATGGCATTGATAACATCACAGGAAAATTGTATGTCAGCTTTTAGCACGATTTAGCGACAAACCAGTGGCGACGATTGAATTGATTATTGTGCCGCAGATTACTGACGTATGGCTACCGCAGAATCCGATATCGTTGCAAATCATTCCTACGGGATTGCGCGAACAATTAGCCGATCCGCAAGTACATACGCCAGCGCCGATAGATGTTCTCTTAGGCGCTGGGGTGTGGGCGATCATAATCCAAGACGGCAGTTTTGCCAATGATTTAAACTTTGCATTTCAACCGTCAAAGCTCGGTTGGTTAGTTTTTGGCGGAGGCATCCGTACTCAGAGGGAAATTGCAGTTAACATGGCGACAAACTCGAGTGACCTTCACCTAGAAAAATTGCTGCAGCGATTTTGGGAAGATGAAGAAGTCTCGTCCGTTCGAGTACGCACAACAGAAGAAGAACAATGTGAGGAAATATTTATGCGCACACATCGACGATTGGATGATGGTCGTTTTCAAGTAAATATCCCATTGCGCAGCGACATTAAGGAGCTCGGTTCATCACGAGCAATCGCACTTCATCGTTTTCGCCAATTGGAAAAGCGGTTTCAACGAGATGAGGAATTCAAAAAAACAATACTTCGATGCGATACAAGAGTTGATATCAGCAGATCAAATGCGGTTAGCCGATCGACCTCCAGGGCCGATGTGCTACCATATTCCGCATCATGCTGTGCTGAAGAAGTTTCGGATAGTCAACGATGCATCATGTTTGACCGACAGGGGTCTGTCCCTAAATGGAGCACAATTGATTGGCGAAAAGTTGCAAGATGATCTGGCGCCGCTGATAATGCGTTTTCGTTGTCATCCAGTTGCCGTGACGGCTGATATTAAAAAAATTTACTTACAAGTACGTATTAATCCAAATCAGTGGGATTTACAGCGTATTTTCTAGCGACCAATGGAATGTGACATTAAGGAATATTGGCTGACAACAGTCACTTTCGGACTCGCCTCGGCACCACACTGTGCGGTACGCTCAATGATTCAAGGAGCGCGTGAATCACGAACGCAATGGCCAATAGGAGCGGAAGCAGTTGAACGCGATTTCTACGTTGACGATTGTTTGACAGGTGCAGCCGATCGAGTTAAGGCGCAACAGTTATGTCACGAGATGGACGCACTGCTTCAATCGTATGGTTTTGTGCTTAACAAGTGGCGGTCAAATCAAATGGGAGTGGTGCCAAACGACCGGAAAGAGCAAACAAACGATGCACTCGAGCTGGGCGAATTCGGTAACACAACAGTGCTAGGTCCGCGTTGGTTACCGGCCACTGGCGAGTTGATGTTCAAATTCCAACCATCACCGACGCTAAAAGCGAAGAGGCAACGAAACGCAAGGTACTCAGTCACATAGCGCAAATATTTGATCCGAATGGTTACGTCGGTCCAGTTATGATCGTGGCGAAAATATTAATGCAAGATATATGGCGAGCTAACATCGGATGGGACACACCGGTGCCAGACGACATTTATCGTAGATGGCAGCAATTTCAACAGCAACTGTTCCTTATAACGGAAATTCGTCTCCCGCGCTGGTTGAGTATAAGCAATGACAAAAATATTTCGCTGCATGGTTTCGCTGAAGCTTCATTGGCAGCTTACGGTGCAGTTTTATACGTCCGCAGTGAATCAGCAGATAGTGTTGAGACCATTCTGATTGCAGCAAAATCGCATGTAGCACCAGTTAAGTCTGTTATAGTCCCAAGACTAGAATTATGCGCAGCGAAATTGCTAAGTGAACTCACCTGTTCTTTCAAATCTACATCAAATTTAAAGCACATCAAAACAACGCTGTGGTCGGATTCACAAATAGTGTTGGCATGGTTGGTAAAAGATCCGTGTAAACTGAAGATTTTCGTCAACAACCACGTGCAGAAAATTCAGCGATTGATACCAGATGCCGATTGGCGTTATGTTCCATCTGCAGATAATCCAGCTGATCTACTTAGTCGCGGCATTTTGGCATCAGAGCTCCAGTATGCCACATTGTGGTGGCACGGGCCGGAGTGGCTACGCAGACAATACATTTATTGGCCAGACACACAGCTGATTAGATCGACAAAAACTGAAGAAGATATCACACAAGAAGAAAAATCGGGTATTGGTGCAAAGCTTCGCCAATCATTCAAAACCTTATTTTCAATGAAAATAACACTTCGTGATATCGACTTATTAACACGGGCAACGAACATAAGTGCTTTGAGCAGGTTGACGGCATGGATATTTCGATTTCTAGTCAACAGTCGGCAAAAAGGAGAATATCTTCGTCGATACGGGCCGCTAACCAACGCAGAAGTAGAAAAGGGATTGGATTATTGGATTCGCGAAGAACAAGCTATTTATTACGAAACAGAGATCAAAGCGCTACGCAAGTCTTCCGAAAGTGGCATCGATACAACAAGTCCGATACTAAAGTTCAATCCATGGCTCGACGATCGAGGTGTACTTCGCATGAGTGGCCGTTTGGACCGAGCACTAATAACGCAACACCAGAAGAATCCAATAATTTTGCCAGACGTTAGCCCTTTGACAAAATTATTTATACAGGAAGCGCATGCGGCAACATTGCACGGCGGTCCACGCGAGATGACAGCCTTTATACGTAGGCGATATTGGATCACAAACTTGCGTCGGGCGATTCGCACACACATTAAACGTTGTGTAGTCTGTGTACCAGAAAACCAACAAGCAATGCAACAAATGATGGGCGAGTTCCAGCTGATCGGGTGCAGCCATGCAGACCATTTCGCCACTCAGGAGTAGATTATGCTGGGCCCTTTTTACTTAAGTCACGCGGGGGTCGCTGCAACATTTTAGAAAAAAAATATGTATCAATATTTGTCTGTATGGAAACCAAGGCAGTTCATTTGGAGTTGGTTGACAGTTTGTCCACGGCAGACTTTATTCAAGCGTTCGTCTGTTTCACCAGCATTCGTGGTGCATGTACGCGTTTATGGAGTGACAACGGCAAAAATTTCACGGGTGCAGAAAAGGAACTAGCGCGAATGTTACGGACTTGGAATGAAATGGCAAAAGAGTTACAAAAGCATGGTACAGAATGGCGGTTCATAACACCAAGAGCGCCTCATCAAGGAGGTCTGTGGGAAGCCGCAGTCAAATCCATGAAATACCACCTAAGAAGAATCGTCGGCACGCACAAATTGACAAGCAGTGCATTTAGAGTGATTCTAGCTCAAACAAGTGCAGTAATGAACTCGCGACCATTATCCGCGTTAACTGATGATCCAGAAGACATGTCGTTCCTAACACCAGCACATTTTCTTATTGGCGAGCCGAATGTCCAGCCCTTTGGTGCAAATGTGCAGGAGATCCCAGATTGAATTGTCGACAATTTAATATTAAAGACCCCTTACCGCTGGTGGGGGGAAGTCAATGATAATACAAATTGTTGTGGCTCGCTGTTTTCTAGCAAGTGAGTTTATTAATATAAATAGCTGTTCTTTTATACAAAATAAGTGCTTACGCGTAACTTACATTAACTTAGATTATTATTACATATATACAATAAACCTACAGGTGCAATCTTGCAGAAGTACACTCTGTGTAAAAAAATAAAATATGATATCGTATTTCGGACTCGTGCGTCCGTCGTTGCTGTTGAACTCGTTGAAATGTGATTCTGAATAGTTGGTTGTCGTCGTTGTTCTGTACAATTGTGATTCAGAATTCACACGTAGTGTTGTTGTCATAACATGCTGGGCCCCTCAGATAGAAGAGACGCAGAAGTCGTTAAATAATGTTAACTGGTCAGAAAGGTTGAATGATGGTAAAAAGGAAGATTTTAGTCTGCTTGTCATCGTTTGTTTTCCCAATAGTCATAGTTTGGTCATGTATAATGCATCTTGCTGGTAATTTTAACATACCACTTCCTCTCAAAGTGACGGGTACCGTATTAAAATCACAGTTGATGTTGACTGTAACTAGGGCTGGAGAACTGTAGATCCATGAATTCTGTTGATACATCTCAATCCAGTATAGCCTTGGTGGAATGTCCTTAGTGGTGCACGAGTCCATAGTTTGTTTGTGTTGAATTATATTCATTTCACAGACACTAACTGAAGCACCAGTTGTGTATAATGGATGTTGAAGAGTACACCAGATGATTTCCGAGGGCCTCATTTTGCATTTTGAAAATTCGTCTTTGTTGAGTGGATAGAAATGGTTGACTTGTAGATTAACCATTAAATATTCCGATGACGGAATGATGCTCGTAAAGTTCCCGTTGTGTTCGGTTGGAACTGGCAATACTCTGTATAATTTGAACTCTTCGTTATACAGCAGCGGGAGGCTTATCTCAATTATGAAGTTATTATCGGTCACCCTAGCTCTTGCACTTAGGATTTTGTACAATTGCAGGATCGATTCATGATGCCGTTTTCCAGGAATCATTAAAGATTTTGGAATGTTTTCGTGGATTTTCGTTAGTTCATCTTTAAATTGTTGCACCGAAAGTATGAGTGGATGAATTCTTCCAGTGTGAGTTGACAACAAGATATCCAGTAATATGCTTTGAGTTCCCTTAAAATTTATCATAATAAGTATCGCATTCAAAGCATTTGAAGAAAATATTTTCATGTTCTCATATTTGCCGGTTTCGTCTTCAAACTTTGATACAATAGAACTTAGTAACTGTATTTGTTTCGCATTTTCAATTTGTTCTTTCTTAAAAAATGTTGACAGTAGAATCAACTATGGTTGTCTGGTTCTTCATTAGTTGTAACAAATGTTGTTCATTTTCTTTGACAGCTTCAATTGTTTGCTCGTAGCTCTTAGCGAATCTTTGGTCGAGAATTCCGAATAGTTCATTAGTAATTGTGTCATTGAAACATTGATCGTCTTTGTCGTCGTGTTGAATCTTCATTTGCATATAATAAAATTTCGTTGGTGAGCTGTATTTGTTGAATTTGATATTGAAACTGGTGTAGTATTCCCTCACACATGATCGATTTGGATTCTCTTACTTCACTAGATAAGCAACTTTTCTCCATTTGTGAAACAAGTTTTTTGTAAGTTTCAAACTCTTGCCAATAGTTTGTTAAGTTGAAGAAAACAATAGTTTTCCATGAGCTCGAAATTAAGTTAGCTTGTCCTACATCTTCAAAGTATATGCCAGGGTGATTTTGGAATGGAACGATCTCGACATCGTGGGGGATTGGAGTGGAACCAGCTATGTTGAGTAAGCCGAACAAAATACACAGCCAAAAAACTTGATGTAAGCTATTTGTGGATGTATTGACTTGTCTAACTTCGTTTTTTGTTCGTTATTTTCGATGGGTAATTTACATAGTTTAGTTATGGGTCGCTTGAAGTGTTTATTGTTGCTGTACACTGTTGCAGCTCGAACCCCATTGTCTTTGCCTGGATGAACATCTGAAATCTTTCCCATCATCCAGGTTGTTGGTGGTAACCGGTCTTCTTTGATGAGAACGATGCCCCCAATTTTCATATTTTCGCGTTTTTGTTTCCACTTCGGAAGTTGTTGTAGTTGAGACAGATATTCGGACGACCAGACTTTCCAAAAGTCTTGAGTGATTTTTTGGATTAACTGCCATCGAGATCGAAATGTTCGTTTTTCGTCAATAATTGATTCGGGTACTGCATTCAGAGAACTTCCAATCAAAAAATGTCCAGGAGTTAGGATTGTGGTATCATCAACATCATTTTCAATAGCTGCTAGTGGTCGAGAATTAAGACATGCTTCTATCTGTGTTAATAGCGTTGAGAGTTCCTCAAATGTTAACATAGTTTCACCGATTATTCGCCTTAAGTAAAATTTTGTTGACTTAACGCCTGATTCCCATAGGCCACCAAAATGAGGTGATGCGGGAGGTATAAAGTGCCATTGCATTTCGTCTTTCGCAAGCTTTAAGGATGCACCTTCTTCACAGCGTTTAATAGTTTCTCGCATCTGTTGCTGGATTTCCTTGTTAGCTCCAACAAATGTAGTTCCGTTATCACTGTAGAAATGGGAGCATATACCCCTTCTTGATGTGAATCGTTTCAATGCTGCTATGAATGCCGCTGAGCTTAGGTCACTCACAAGTTCGATGTGAACAGCCTTGGTAGCAAAGCAAATAAATATAGCGATGTAACCCTTTGTCGATCGGTTTCCTCTTCCTTTTGGGATCAATATTTGCACTGGTCCAGCATAATCTACACCTGTATGTGTAAAAGGTCTTGATGGTGTCACTCTAGCTGCTGGAAGTAGTCCCATTTGTTGAGTTCTTGGTTGAGCAGCAAAACGAAAGCATCTTATACATTTATGTATAACTTGTCTAACACATCTTTTCACTTGTATGATCCAATAGCGTTGTCTCAGTTTTGCTATTGTAAGTCGAATACCACCATGCAGTGTGCGTTCATGGGCATCTTCAACTAATAGTTTCGTGAACCATTCTTGGTGAGGTAGAATGGTAGGATGTTTCTCTGTGCTGGAAAGTTTCGCGTTTTGGAGTCTTCCGCCAACAACAAGAATGTTCTCGTGGTTAAGAAATGGGTTCAAGGATAGTACCTTACTTCTCTTGTCAATTATCTTTCCATCTCGTAAGCATTGTAGTTCTTCGGAATACACTTTTCCTTGTATATACCGTATGATTCCTTTGCTGCCATCGTCCAATTCCTTTACTGTTAAGTAACCAGTTTGAATTGGATTGTTCATGAGCTTGCTTTTGCAGTTAGCAATGAATCGCCTACAATAAGCAGCGACTCTTATCAGTTTCCAGTAAGAAGAAAATCTTTTAGTAAAGTCTTCAATTTCTCCTACTTCAATTGTCAGAACCTTCCTGGTGTCGGGAACATCGATCACTGCACTCGGATGTTGTTCTGGTGAAGGCCATTTTTCGGAATCGAATTTCAGCCAACGAGGTCCATTCCACCATAATTTATTGCTTGTCATCTGTTCTGGTGAGCAGCCTCTTGAACCATAATCAGCTGGATTGTCGGTTGACCGTACATGTCTCCAGCAGGCTACGTTTGTTGTCTCTTGCATTTCTGACACTCGGTTTGCAACAAATGTCTTCCAGGTAGACGGGCATTTTTTGATCCAGGCTAGTGTTATAGTAGAATCTGTCCAGGAAAAGGTTTTTCCTACTTGCAAGCCAAAAGTTTTCTTTGTCTCAGCAAGTAATTTTGAAAGCAGATGAGCACCGCATAGTTCTAATTTTGGAAGAGGAAGTTTCTTTCTTTCTAATTGGTGCCACTTTTGTTTTTGCAGTTAAGATAATGGAAGTATAGAAACCAGTTGGAAGAATCACTCTGGCATACACTACAGCGGCATATGCTGCTTCAGAAGCATCACAAAACCCGTGAAGCTCAATTTGTTGATCTTTTTTGGACTCTATCCACCTCGGGATTCTGATGTCTTCAACTGCAATTAGATTCGTCTTTATTTTATTCCACTGTTTGTGTAATTCAACGGGAAGTGACTCGTCCCAATCGAGTTCTGCTTGCCAAATACGCTGCATTAAAATTTTCGCGCTTACAGTAATTGGAGCCAACCATCCAAGAGGGTCGAATAGTTTGGCTATTTCGGACAAGGTCTTTCGTTTTGTTAGTATTTCTGTGGAAATTCTTGTGTCGAAGTTCACTTTGAATTGAAAGGTGTCATTTAAAGGATTCCAGTGGATACCCAAGGTTTTGATAGTTTCATCTTTCATTACGTCTTTCTTCTGTTGATTACGTAATTCAATCGGTATATGTTCCAGTAGTCTTTTCTTGTTTGCAGCCCATTTGCGCAGTTGAAAGCCTGCACCTCTTAACATCATGTCAAGTTCTTTCTGAGCTCTTCTGCACTCTGATATGGTATCTCCCCCGGACATCACATCATCGACATAGAAGTCATGGTTGACTATGTTTGCTGCGGTTGGATACTTGGATTGTTCGTCTTCTGCTAGTTGTTGAAGAGTCCTTATAGCCAAGTACGGTGCTGAAGCTGTACCATAAGTGACAGTGGTAAGTTTGTATTCTTTAATTGGTTGGTTGTTAGAACTGCGCCATAAAATTCTCTGATAATCTTGGTGGTCTGCGTGCAATTCAATTTGACGGTACATTTTTTCAATGTCCGAAGTAAAAACGTATTTATGCTTCCTCCAACGCGTCAAAATTGTAGTTATATCGTCTTGGAGTTTAGGGCCTATCAGCATTAATTTGTTAAGGCTTACTCCCGTTGTTGATTTGGCCGAACCGTCAAATACAACTCGAAGTTTGGTTGTTGTACTTGATGGTTTAATAACGGCATGATGTGGCATGTAGAAAATATTGTTATTTGTTAACTCGTTATTTTTGGATGGGTGGCTAGTGACTTCTACCATGTGCCCCAGGTTAAGAAACTCGTTTATAACTTCAGAATAGTCGGCTTTTAACTCTGGATTTTTGTTCAACTTGAACTCGAGCTGGCGAAATCTGGCTGTAGCTCGATTTTTGGATTCACCGAGTTGTTTAATGTGCGTTGATTCCTCGTTAAATGGAATCTTTACAACATATCTCCCATCTTTCTTTCGGTAATGTGATTCTTTAAACATTTGTTCACACTGCTTATCTTCTGGCTTTAGATATTTTGGTTGAGATATTTCTTCTATCTCCCAAAATTTTTCAAGTTGTTCATCAATCGATGTTAGTTCCACTAGTCCAGTGATACTGCATTTTTCAGGTTCGTCGTTCGATGTTCGTCCAGAGACAAACCATCCTAAAAGTTTGAAGTGTCTCGTTTGATACCACTGAGAATGATATCTCCGTAGATATCAGCACCAATGATCATGTCAATGGGTCCAGGAACATTGAAAGTAGGATCTGCCAGTTCGAGTTGGTTCAAGTCGATTTGTTTTGTTGTTTGCTTTGATGGTAGCTGTCTTGTAAGTGTTGGTAATACAAGAGCTTCCATTTTTAGTTTGAACTTTGAGATAAAATGTGGCATAATTGTTACTTCCACCTTCTTCTTCGCAATTCCTGCTTTCGTGGCTCCTAGTCCGCTGACCTCAACGCACACGTTCTGCTTGTTCAGTTTCAGCGTTTGAACAACTGATTCAGTGATGAGTGATGCTTGTGAACCGGGATCGATGAGTGCTCGGATTGTTAAGCTTCGGCCATTATCATTGTTGACCTTTAGCATTGCTGTAGCAATCAGAACATTCTGATTCTGTTCGGCATGGTTCACTTGTTTCGATGATGTTGCAGGTTCTTCTTGGACGAATGGTTTTGGCTTCTCTGTCCAGTCCATGTGTAAAAACGAATGATGTTTTTTGTTGCAGTGATGGCAATTCCTTTTGCTGAAGCACTGAAGCTGTTTGTTATGTTTAAGACAATTAAAGCACAGCTTTGCTTGCTTGCACTGCTGCCATCTTTCTTTCGGAGACAGCTTAAGGAATTTTGTGCACTTGTATATTGTATGCTCCCCATTGCATATCGGACACTGAATTGGTTTAGCATTTATGACGAAGTTACTAACTATATTTTTTGATTCGTCAGCAGCTGGTTTCTGTTGTTTTTTATTAGTTGACATCACTTCCAAGGCCTGGTACCGTCTTTCGAGGTATTCCAGAAGAGTCTTCATTGCAGGCATCTTATTTGGTTCGTCTAGTCCTTGCTCGAATAAGTTTCTTGATTCTGTATCGAGGGACTTTGTTGTAAGATGGACAATAATTGGACCCCATGATGATGTATCATAGCCCATATTCTTTAATGCTGCTAGACCTTCTTTGATGGCATCTAAAGTGTTTTTTATAGAAGTAGCTGTAGGAGTGCTACTATGCCCACTCTTTAGCATTTTTTCGATGTGCATAGATACAATCTTTCTCTCATTGTTATACCTGCCGTTCAAAATTTCCCAAGCACTGTTGTAGTTGTCACTTGAAAATGTTAGGTGTTTTATTAAGTGTAGCGGTTCTCCTTCTAAGTGAGTCTTCAGATACTCCATCTTTTCGGTAGTAGAAAGGCTTGTTTTTGTATGAATAATATTGACAAACAAGTCATTAAATTGTTGCCATTCTAGGTAATCGCCTTTAAATGTAGGGATTTTCAGCCTCGGGAGCAAAGTTTCGTGTTTTGGTCTGTTCTCATTGTTGCTGCTGCTTATAGTCGAAGCCATTTCGTGCAAGAATCGGTTGATGTCTTGCTTAATTCCTTTGTATTCGTTGTTTGTTACATACGGTTCATTTAGATCTTCTTCCGATGCATTTGCCATGAAGTCCTCATGCAGATCGGTTATGTTGCGAAGCTGTTCAATCAACATCTTTTGTTGGTATTCATAGATTTCCCTCGAGTAATCTTGGAATGTTTCCTCGAATTCTTCCAAGTTTTCCACAATGGCGACCACCTTTAGTTTGAGTTTTTTCAACCTTTGATTTTGGACTTCACTTATATTGTCTTTGTTCTTCGGGTCACGATCAGTGGTTTTTAGTGTTTCTGGCTGTGGATTTAGTGAGTCCAATTTATTTTTGAACTCTTTGTACACAGACTTCACTCGGTTATACGTATCCCTCTGCATATAAGGAGTGTCTTTCTTCACTGTCGACACTATTTTCTTATGGTTTGAGTCAAACTCTGACCATAGTTCACTAAGGCGTTGAAGTCTTTCTTCCTTATACCTTTGAGTTTTTCTTGAGGCACTGTCTTTCCCAAAATTTCTATTAAGGTTGTCGATTTCCTCAGCCAAGGTTTTCTGCTTGGCAACGATGATGAAAACTTCAGTTTCGTCCATCATGATGATTATTTTATTTTTAATTTAGTTGTATTTGATTGGTATGTTTCGGAGCTTTAGTTTGGAAGTAAATTAAATTTATCAGTGTTAATAGCCCTGATAACGCTAATTTGTAAGTATTGTAGTTTTTAAAAATTTAAACTAATGTCAGAAGCCTTGGTAACGCTTTCACTGTTTCAATTTCTTCTCGAAGGACCAATGAATTGTCGACAATTTAATATTAAAGACCCCTTACCGCTGGTGGGGGGAAGTCAATGATAATACAAATTGTTGTGGCTCGCTGTTTTCTAGCACGTGAGTTTATTAATATAAATAGCTGTTCTTTTATACAAAATAAGTGCTTACGCGTAACTTAAATTAACTTAGATTATTATTACATATATACAATAAACCTACAGGTGCAATCTTGCAGAAGTACACTCTGTGTAAAAAAATAAAATATGATATCGTATTTCGGACTCGTGCGTCCGTTGTTGCTGTTGAACTCGTTGAAATGTGATTCTGAATAGTTGGTTGTCGTCGTTGTTCTGTACAATTGTGATTCAGAATTCACACGTAGTGTTGTTGTCATAACACAGATAGTAAATTGAAATTAGCGGCACAAATCCAGAAAATGACGCAGTTGCTTTGGATAGTTTGGTCGAGGGACTATTTGCATGAATTGCAACAGCGTCCGAAATGGCAAAAGGCGCAGACAAATCTAAATATAGGCGACTTAGTTCTTGTGCGTGAAGATAACATCCCGCCCACATTATGGAAAACTGCGCGAGTCATTGAGGTATTTCCCGGACCGGATGGGCTGGTGCGGAATGTAAGATTGAAAATAGCAACTTCAGATTGGGAGTTTGGTAAGAAAAGGAAGAAGAAGGGGACACTGGAGCGCCCAGTCCAAAAACTGTGTCGACTTCCACTAGATATTGAAGCAAAGACTTCAAGGGTGCAGTGTGTTGAAACCGACACATAATCCTTCGACGTTGACCAAGAGGTATAGAACTAGACAGAAGAAGAGCAGGCGGACATGTATTCGTGCACATGTATGGGGGCACGGAGGTTTAGCCACGTTGTATAGCAACGGCGACGTTCAGTTGACACCGGGTCTACAACGAGGATACTTGTATACTCAAAATACGGAAATAAATAGTTAAAGAATAAGTTTTGTTTTTTACTTTGTAGTGTTCTTTTGGAAGATAGATAAACATTTAGGTAAGCATAATACAGTCCACAATCGCCGAGATAAATGAGCCATCGAACAATGAGAGTAGGGTAGAAAACATTGAAGTAAAACAATGTAAAATAAAGCAAGCTAAACATACTATGTTAGATGAAAAGTAAGAGACTGATCCAGAAGACTCGAAGCAAAAGAATGTAAACCAAATTTATCTGAACAATATGGAGATTGGAGAAATCAAAGATTGTACTATTATAAACGCAAATGTAGGTATTGATGTACAAAAGAAAGTAACTGATTTGTTTAGTGAGTGTTATAATGACTGCATTTGTCCAGATGTACCCTTAGTGGGGTGCGAAATGAAATTTCTTGGCGTCTGTCTTATCATGAGAAGGGAAAGTTAAATGAAATATTAGATGATCTTACGAAACAATGCTTAGTTAGGCTTAGCGATTCGGAATACACCTCCCGGTAGTATTAGTGCCGAAAAAGGCTGTATATCAGATTCTGCGTATAGTATAGTACATTAAATAAGATAACACAAAAAGATAACTTCCCCATTCCCTTGATAGATGACTTTCTAGACCGGTTGCCGAGGAAAAGATTGTGTACCACGTTAGACCTGAGGAGTGCTTTCTATCACGTTAAGATGGCAGTAGAGAGTGTCAAATGCACGCCGTTCAGTGCCCCAATGGGGAAATTCGAATTCTTGCGAATGCCATTTGGTCTCAGGAATGCTCCGTCGAACAGAACTTGTCCATTAGTCAGCGACTGGATAGTCGGATCAAGCCGCTAATAAAAACTTTGGAGGAAAACTAAGATGTGTCTAACGTAAAGTGATGGAAGGTATCCTTTTTTATGTTACGGAGGAGATGGAGCAGCGCGTTTTGCATAAATATCACGAGATTGGGCATGTAGGCATAGATAAAATAAATAGATTCCATCCAGAAGTCGTATTGGTTTCCCAGATGAGACTAAGGGTTAAAAGGCACCTAGAGAATTGTTTAACATGCGTGGCATACTCCCCGCAGCACAGGAAGAAAGAGGGGTTCCTTCATAGCATACCGAAAGGCAACGTTCCGTTCGACACTTTACACATCGACCATTTCGGTCACATCGGGCTAGATTAATGGATCAGTTAAAAGAGTGTTTAGAATGAATGGTGGAGTTAAAATTAGAACCAGGTATGAGCATAAAGAGATCTGAAGCGGTAAGAAAGCAAACGAGAGTGCAAGAGTATAATAAACAAAAATACGATGGTTGGCGCAAAGCAGCTCGGGCTTGCTGTCTAGATGACTTCGTCATGTTGAAAAATGTTGTTAGTATGCCAATCGCTTTTGTTATCCATAACTTCACATTCTTCAGGCAAAGTTTTGATGCAAGGTACTTTGAGTTGTAACAGAATGTCCACCTGTTGAACACATCCTGCTGAACATCGTAACGTTGTCAACGCCATCTATTAGTTAGCAACATAAATGATAACTTTCCTGCTCTAACCAACCTCAGTTTGTACTCCTCTTCATCCATTCATACACATTTCCCAGCTCAAAGGCACATCTTTTATTTCGCACTTGGAAACTGTTTGCCATAGAGTAACCTTATTGCGAAGCGACGCCATTTGCTAATCTGCTCTCCGCGTGTACTAGTACTGCCCCCTTTAACGTGATAAAACGTACATCACCGAGAAAGAGCCCACGTCTTAATCAACTGGAACTACCTATTGGTAACATTAATATCGAAGGAGAAACATGCAACGCCATAAATGCCAGCGCAGCCGCTTCAAAAATGCCCATTTCAGTAAATGTTCCAGTCACAGTAGCAGTTGCCACAAGTATCGCATTGCAGACAGTTTCCACGATAATTGCGCCTGCAATTGACACATCAAGCACAAAAAGTGCTGCCGATATCGCCACGCCACAAAACCAAAACCTACTAGAATCGATGCGGAGACAACTGAACATTCTAGAAACTCAACTCAAGAGCGCCCAAGTAAAGTAAAGTGAACATCAATTGCAGTGTGAATCTCTTAGGGAGGCGTTTCACATCAGAACATCAAAAGCAATTCCGTTTGTTTCACCAACACCACAGTGGACCCCACCGTTGTCCATTCCCGTTGCACATTGTTCCTCTGTAGATACAGGTAGTGTGTATAGCAATGTTTCGGTACAGCCAACGGTATCAGTACATCCTACGGTATCATTTAACAACCTGCTACTGGGGACTATATCCGGAAGACTGTTGTTTTCGACAGCGTATGCCGAGTCAACTGCAGCGTACAACTACATCAATTTAGAGAATAGCATGCGCCTACTGAGATCTCTCAAAGGTGATGCGCGAAATGTGGTGCGGTGTATGATGATTCATGCGGCCAATGTTAATGCAGTTATGGAACAACTTCGATATGGTTTTGGTCGTCCCGAGCAGTTGATTAGTAGCCAGCTTAAGCAAATACAACAAATTGCGCCGATCTCCAAGGCCTCAGTTGGAAAATTAGTTCCGTTTGCAATGAAGACGAAAAAACCAATCCGTGTTCTTGTCATCAGTCAATGGACAACATGAAGCTTCCTATGAACCAATGGATTGAGTGGGCTGGACAGCAGTGGTCGCACTTTGTCGGAGACCGAGCGACGCACCGTTCTTCATGCAAGGGAGAATCAACGAGTTGATCCCAAGAGATGAAGTGCGTGTTATGTCAAGGCCGACATAACATTATGCACTGCAAAAGGTTTATTAAATTGACCGTTCGTGAGAGGTGGACTGAAGTGAAATCTGGTAGGTTATGTTTTACTTGCTTAGAATTCGCACACTCTACACGCGTGCACACATTGCACGCGACAGGAAGCCAATAATGTGAGCGATCGCCAGCAGCCGCAAGATGACGTTAACCAAAGGGAAGCAGTTCTCAATTGTACAAACAAGCCAGGACTCAAAATTTTCAATTCGTGTGCCGCCAGTCACATTATTTGGTCCAACGGAGGGAGTCCTGCCAGAGAATACTTCGTGTCTGATGGTGAGTGCACATGATTACAATGTTCCTCAAGAAGAGGTTATGCAGATTATGGTAGCGGATTATTTCGAGACAGAGAGATTTAGAGTGCGGCCAGTGCCAAAAGTGGAAACCAAAGCTGAAATGCGTGCCTGCAGTAGTTTTCTGTCAACCACCGTCAAGCTTAATGGTAGGTTCCACACTGGACTTCTTTGGAGTCGTGATGACGTACAGCTTCCGGATTCATGTGGCATGGCCAGGAAGAGGCTCATTGGAATTGTACTACTCTTCATTCCCGCGTTTTTTCGTTTTACTTAGATTTCTACTTTGAAGCTATTGGGAGAGTACTAACTGCGGTAAGTTAATATACTTATTTTTATTCAAATAATCTTATAACTTAATCCTTAGAAATAAAATTCATTCATATACATGCGATTATTTTCTAATTTTCCCATTCGCATCTGAAAGCACAGAAGTGTTACTCAGCACAAAGTCCCTTCGGAACACCTCTTGTCCGGGTAAGTATCATACTTTTCGGGTTCTTACACTGTATTTTTTTTAGCTTTTTTCATCTGCCCTTTTCAAATTTGATTTAATTTTTGTCCCGTAGGCACTGCATTTACAATATTGAAAATTGTAAATTAATTATAAATACCTACTCTTTCACATTTCCACAACCGATAAACTGTGAAATATTATCAATATCGAATATGCAACCACCTGCAGATAAGCAATAAGCTTCGCGGGTAAATGAATTATTATAACGTTTTAAAGAAAGAATAAAAAAAAAAAAAAAAAAAAAAAAAAAAAAAAAAATCGAGTTTGTCTGGCGAGCGTCAACAACATCCATTCTTAGCAACATCCATGCGTCCTCATATTAATTCCATACAGGGCAAAATACGGTGACACACCGATTGAACTATGGACTGAGCCTTTAAACGCACAAGCTATATCCCTAAGATGAAGTTCCCAGTTACGTTGGTCTTTAAGGTATGCACGAATCGCTGCTAGAAGTGTTCTGTTAACCAGAGATTATGTAAGGAAGAGAATTGAAACTTTCCAGGACTTTAAGTTTTGCCTACGAGCTGTCCTGGAATTTTCCAGGATTTTGACAGATAGATAACTCACCATGGCCCAAATAGGTGGACACATATTTGATTCACACACACTTGTCTGCCGCCTGGTCATTAACACGATAAAACGTCAAAACGTAGGCTACTGCCAAATTCATAATTTTCAAACGAAAATGAACGGCCAAATTCAAAATTTCCCCTCTTTTTGCTCACACATCTAGGAATGCTGGTTAAGTGGATGTTACACTTGTAAATATTTCCCATGAGGCAAAATTTGAATCTTGACGGTTGAAAATAATTTAATCGTTTATTAATTATATATTTAAATTTAGTCATGTAATAAATATAATATTTTGAAAGACTATATATTAAAGCTTTTTTGAGGTTGCTTCGCAGTTTAAAATACCTCTGTGTATCACTTAAGTGCACAATCATAATCTCTAAGAGATTTTTTTTCATAAAAGCAAAGTTGCCTAGAGGTCGCTTAACTTAAATAAAACAGACCGCGTTTGAGGTTATAATGGAGGAAGATTACTTATACGAGACTTGAAAAAAAAAACAAGTACACAGTAAAAAAAAGTCCTTCAGTGATAAGAATAGTCAGTTATTTCGTTTTAATCTCTCTACACTCATTACCATTAGGTTTTTCTTATTAACGAAAATTAAAATCACAATATTTAATTTTATAGTTTATATGAATTAGAAGTTCAGAATTCATAAAAAATACACGTATACATATAAATCAATTTCTCAAGTATAGGGCATTTCAATAAGCAGTAAGTTTGTTGTTTTTTTATACTTAAAATAAAATATGGGTAAAAGGATCAAAATGTAATGTTTCTTCAAATTGTGCAACTTGCAGATAAAATATGCAGTTAAAACAAAAAGCTTAAAATTGATAAGATTATCAGCAAAGAGGGGAATATACGATCGACTATTCTTCATTGGAGAATATATTTGTATACATAGACACGTTGCTTAAATGTGAAAATTGATTATGTACATCGATTTAACACATTAGTTTTTTTTTAATTTAAAGTATTTAAATATCTGAAGGAAGGCAGGAATACCTTGAACCAATTCAATATCGAATACATAATGTGCGGTACATGAGTGCGTTGGTTCGTACATCAAATTACTGTCTGCAGTATAGAGGATCCCAAAAAGGTATGTCAAATTAACTACATTAGAAACGACGACATAATATTACATCAAATTTCTTCATTAAAATCTATAGTTCAATGACAAATCACCTTACCTGTCGAAGAGCTTGAAGCATTAGACACTCTAAAGCGTACACCCCTTCTATATCCTAGATACATAAAATCAATGCGAAAAAGTCTACCGATGCCAGACGCAGGACACAAACAAGAGAAGCTTTGGTGAGATTTCGCACAAAAAATGTTGTAGGCGAAGTCAAAAACTGGAAACAGAAATTACTGTCTACCTTTAATTATGACGAATTTGTTGACCACGCCGGTCATTAGGTTTTAGATTTAGAGAAATTCACAAATATTTGCAGATGGTGGAAAGCTAAAAAGTTAAGAGATGAAAGTGTTGGCATGTGCTGCAGTAGCTTAAAGGTACAGATGCCCCGATTTCAGATGTTGCCCGAGCCTATTAACAGTCCCATTACTGATTGCCATCCGCAGTCAGAACATATCTTGGACCAGGAAGTAAAATGCTTGCTTTCAAATGACATCTTTTGGGGCTAAGGTGGTAAAGGTGGGTAATGTCATGCCAACATTTAAAGCTCAAGGGCAGGTCTTCCATTTAATAGGCAGCTTGCTACCTGCAGCACAACGTTAGGCTGAATACCTTCAGATATATTTTGTAAGTGAGCAAGAGAAGCAAAAAGATATAAGGTGCGGACATTTTCCAAATATCAAACCTGGGTTGGTTTATCAGTTGCAGAAAATGCTCCATGAGCACAAGTTTAAGGTCGTGATATATGCAAACCAAAAGCCGCCTAATGAACACGAAGGCCGATTTAATGCACCTTCAACCAATGAGGAAGCCGCTGTTATTGATGGACAGGCATTCGAGCGATGGGAAATCGTTCTGCAAACAGAGACGACAACAAGCTTTTAAGAATTAGTGAGACCCACCGTTCTTACGATGCCCTGCAATATCCTCTTATGTTCGTGAAGATGGTTACTCTATAATTCTTTCTCTGAGGGATCCAAATACTAAAGCCATTCTTAAAAAAAACAATATCCGCTATTAATTTTTATTCGCATCGTATTATGGAACGAGAAGGTAAATTTAATCATCTCCTCTATTTTCGTGACCTTTTCAATCAGTTCTTGGTCGATATGTATGCCAAAATAGAATCGGAGAGACTTAACCTAATTAGACAGAATCATACAAATTTAAGAGTAGAGAACTACATACTGCTACGGGATGCTATACAAAAAACTGATGCTCACGTGACTAATCTTGATAACATTAATGTATTGCCATCGAGCTTCACTGGAGGGCCTCGATATATGCATGAACGTACTCAAGATGTTATGACGTGGCATTATGGAAAACCCGAACTTTTTATCACGTTTACGTGCAATCCAAAGTTTGTTGAAATAACTGAAAATTTACACAATTCTCAAAAAGCTTATCATCGCCATGACTTGATGACGCATGTTTTCCATTTAAAAGTAAAAAAATGATGCATCTTCTTACTAAATCTGCTATATGCGGACCTGCAAGGTGTCGTATGTATCCAGTAGAATGGCAGAAGAGGAGTCTGCCACATGTTCACATCTTACTGTAGTTACAGGATAAACTTAAGGCAAATCTGATCGATGACATAATAAGTGCTGAAGAAACAATACATTTTGTAGGAGAAGCAGGGTGTAGCAGCACCCGGTCACGTTGGAGTAAAAAAGGACCATGTACTCGGTAGGGTTTATACAGTGCATCCCAACAACGCTGAGTATTATTACCTCCGTCTTCTGCTTCATGAAGTTCGAGGGCCTACATCCTTCTCAGACTTAAAGACGGTAGCTGCACACGTACATCCTACATTCCACTCAGCTTGCAGGGCTCTGGGACTATTGGCAGTTATGCTAGTTTTTTTCCAGTTGTTAGATCCACTAAGTCTCTGGGAAAAACACAAAGATAGTTTGGCTGAAGATCTTAAAAATAAATTGGGAAAAGAATGTATGGAGATGCATGGATGAGGTCTAAAACAAATGCTTAGTTTCGCTCGAAAATGTAGTAGCTGGGCTGGCCATCCAACCTCTTACTTTGGATTGTCACAACCCGTAGTATCAGATAAAACTCCGGTCAGTCATGATTACTTAAGAGAAACGTCATATGACGTCGACAACCTCTCCAAGATAAATTCAGAGAACCAGAAGCTTCTCAATTGTGACCAAAAAGAGCGTATGATAAATCATAGGAAGCTTAGAATCTACTACAGATGGTAAGATTTTTTTCCTAGACGCTCCAGGTGGGACAGGAAATACTTTTCTCATTAACCTGGTGCTTGCTAAGGTAAGATGGGGACGAAATATTGCCATTGCTATTGCTTGTTCTGGAGTAGCAGCAACAATGTTGGAGGGTGGTAAGACTGCGCATTCAGCATGCAAGCACCTCTCAATTTAAACTCAGTTGAAAATCCTCTTTGCAATATATCTAAGAAAAGTGGCATGGCTCAGGTACTTCGAGAATGCAAGCTCATAGTCAGAGATGAGTGCATTATATCACAAAAAGGAGCAATCGAAGTACTTCATAGGACGCTTAAGGGTCTACGAAGTAATAAAATCGTCATGGTTGGAGTCACTATTCTGCTTGCTGGTGACTTCACGCAGACGTTGCCACCAAAAAATGATGTAGCAAACGAAATCAATGCTGGCCTCTTGCTTAAGTTCAATGCTTTAGAAATGGCATACAACTCTTATAGATACAGTAGTAGATATGGAAGAAGTTGTGCGTTACCCGGTGGAATTCCTGCATACTCTCAACCCACATGGCATTCCTTCACATAAACTTATATTGAAGGTAGGTGCACCTCTTATGCCTTTAAGGAGTTTAAACCCTTCCAAAATGTGCAATGGGACCAGGTTGCAAATTAAAGCTATCCACAAGAATATAATTGAGGCGACTATCCTTACCGGTTGTGGTCAAGGGGAAACTGTGTATATACCACGCATCCCTCTTGTTCCATCTGATTACCCCTTTTGTTTTAAAAGACTACCATTCCGTCCGACTGGAAGCAGCGGTGTGGTTCTGGTCTTCTGAATACCTCACCGCTGGCGAATATCCTGGAGTACCCTGGACTCAAATTTGCTACCTTGCTCAGAATGTAGTTCCAACAGTGACCCAAATCTGCATATCCAGTTGTCCGCGATCTGTCCCACTATGGTTTTCGCTTCCTGGTTAGGTATGGTTAGGTATGTAACGGTTTTCGCTGTTCGTTTCTATAAACGGGCCAACAATATCTATTGCTATTCTTTCGAACTGTACCCCAACGTTGTACTGATGCATTGTTCCTTTCATCTTTCGTTTTGGTCCCTTACAGCCGGCGCATTTAATGTATTTTCGGCACCACTTGTCGATGTCTTCTCTTGCAGACAGCCAGTAGAATCGCTTAAAGTCTTATCGATTCCCAAATGTCCTCCTCATTGTGCCGAGTACGTCTTCAGAGTTGAACTATGATCCGGACTTTCTTGCCAATCTGGTTTCTCCATGTGTTCCCTCTTTGTTAGAATCGGTTCAATGTCAGGGTCTTCAATCTGCGCCTCTCTGATCTTTTCAGCCGTCCAGCCGTTATTGGGCTCAGCTCATATTTGCCGGTTATTGATGAGCTCCTTTTCTGCTTGGCGGATGTAGTGTTTGCAGTTCATTCCGCATGTTCGACGAGACAGTGCGTCAGCGTTACAGTGCAGGGTGCCCTTACGATGCTGAATGTCATAATAGTAGCTCTGCAGCCGATCAATCCATCTAGCAACTTGACCCTCTCGATTTTTAAATTAAAGCAACCACTTTAAAGCAGAATGGTCCATACGAAGAACATTAACGCTAAGAGTTCCCTCCTGGTCACACAATAGTTTCATTCAGGTCTGGACAGAACCTTGCTAAAGTAGGACACCAATCCTTACTGTCCCTCGTGTACTTGCGATAAAATGGCTCCAACTCCAAAATTACTTGCGTCGGTATCGACAATGAATGTATTTTCACCATCGGGATATGCTAGTATCGGCGCTTGACATAGCTGGTGTTTAAGTCCTTGAAAAGCATTATTACACTTACTTGACAATTTAAAATGCTTTCCTTTCTCAGTGAGTTGATGTAAGCTCTTAGCACTGCCAGCAAAGACGCTTTCAAACCGCCGGTAGTAAGTCGCAACTCCTAGGAAGCTCCTTAGTTGATGGTTGTCCTTCAATCTTTTCGAGATCGGTCCTCACTCCACTAGTCGAGATGATGTGTCCCAGGAATCGAATTTCGGATGTGAATAGTGCACACTTCTTAATCCAAAGCTTCAAATGGGCACTCCGGAGTCTAAGGAATACCGCCCGAAAGTTCGTTTGGTGTTCTTCAAATGATTTTCACACGAGAATTACATCATATAGGTACACCAGACAGATTTTCCAAGTTAATCCCCGCAAAACACATTACATCAGTCGCTTAAAAGTTGCAGGAGCGTTGAACAAACCAAATGGCATCATGTTGAACTGCCGCTCTTCAGATCCAGTGTGGAGAACCATTCAGATCCCTTTAGAGTATCGAATGTGTGATCAATCCTAGGTAGAGGATGACTGTAAATCTTGGTGGCATCGTTGAGCCGCCGATAGTCAACGCTTGGTCCTTCCCAACGACTGTTCTCAGAATAACTGCTGTTGCTAGACCGTATTTCATTGGGATCTCCACATTTCGATATCTCAAGACCTGCATGCTAATATCCAAAATCATTTCATGAGCCTTCATGAAGTCCACTCCAATAATGCATTCGCCACAAATATCAGCCACCAGGAATGCATGGGAGAAGGCGAGTCCCGCCAAGTAAATCGTCAGCCGTACTTGTCCATATACTCGAGCTCTTTCACCATTTGCGGTCCTTAGGCAATAGCTGCTTGTGTTATGCAGCCAAGACTCCAGACGATGTCTTTTCGGATATTGGAAGCAGTAGCTCCAGTATCGATTGTAGCGGCAAGTTCTTTGCCGCCGATGGTCGCATCTACTATCAGACTCCTGTGGTCTCTCTTCGTTTAAGATATTTGGATTGTGGTACGTGGAGTGTCGATTCCAGAACCCAACTTAAGCATTTCCCGACTGCAGGTGCTGGGAATTCATAACAGCAGGTCGACTGTTGTCACTGCCAGATGCTTCCCTCTGCTGTACCCGACTGTTGCAATGTGGACAGTTGTTGCAATTTGATTGGTTCCTGGACTGACACATTAAATGTCCAGTTTTGTTGCAGTTATAGAACGAAATTTAGCTCGGAAACCTCCATTTATTCACAAGAGCATTCAATCGTGGCCAATTCTCTGACTCGTTGAGCTCCTTGGGATGCTTGATCAGCTGCCTCTTATGTCAGAGCATAAGCTGGGGCTTCGGCAAGTGTGCGTTTTCCAGCCATTCGTACTGCTAGTTGTAGTTTTGAGTCAGCTATAGCACGAGTGTAAGCATCCTTTGCCATCTGGTTGATGATCTCTTCACCAGTGCTAGGATATGACAAATGTGCTAGGCGTTCAGATGTTGAAGAGTTTCGCCTCTCTTCTGGACTCTGCTACACAGATAGGCTTCTTACATGTGGTCATCACCAATCGGCATCTCAATTGCTTTCACGATAGCATTGTTGTTGCGTTGATTGTCAACGGAGATGGAAAAATGCAAAAGCTAAGCAGCTGGGCCACGCAAAGCCAGTGTATGTGCGATGGCTTTTTCCTCATCCTCCCAGCAGTTGGTCATGGCAGCTTCAAACTGTTTCTTATAAATTGACCACTGCATCTGACCGTTGAAAGTTGGCGGCTTCATTTCCTTCATTCGTGGACAATCTCCATAAAATTTGGTGAACCTTTTGCTTCTTGACATCTATAAGCTCCTTAGCTAGATCTACAACTTTCTGCTCAAATGCTTCGACTACTTTCTAAACCTTCTTTACAAAACTGTTCTCTACTTTTTCGACTTTCTGTTCGACTGCTGCCGCATAATATTCTACCTTCCCAACTTTCTCTTCTACCGCCATAAATGTAGTCTCGGCTTTTTCAATTCGATTATCAATCACCGTGAATTTTGACTCGAGGACATTCTCAAACTTCTGACCCTGTTCCTCGAATTGTTTCTCGAGCTGTTGGAGCTGTTCTGCTCTTATCCTTTCGAGCTGTTGGCGTTGCTCCTCGCGTTCTTATTTTGACTGTCGGACTGTTGGCGCAATTCTGCTCGTAGCCCTTCGAGCTGTTTGGCGTTTCTCCTCGCGTTGTTGTCCCGATTTGTTGTTTTGTTCTTCTAGAGATTTTTTTTATTCTTCTAGAGAAATACTTTGTTCTCCAAATTTTGCCTTATTGCTCTTCGACATCAAATACAATCGATTTATTATCTTCACCACTTTGATTTATTGCGCCATGAGGACGAATAAATAAATTGCTCTTTCCTCCTATTGGGGAATGCTGCCGGACACTCAGTTCAACTTTCAGCTCCGCAGTAGTGAGCTGATCTAATGATTTGCGAACCATTATTGTTTAATCACACCATTTTTTTTACAAAGACACACTTAATTTTCACGATTAAATCCGCCCTCTCATTAGAGATAATAAAAAAAAAAGTGTACAAGCAACATATCTAGACAATCATAATGTCTGTATTTTGTTTACACAATGTTTTTTGCATTGCCCACTTTTTGGAGGCGTATTTAGTAAAAAACATTTTTCCGAAATTTTTTTAAACATTTCGATACAAAATCATTGGTTCTGTTTATATAAACATTTCTTCTATATATCGTTTAATGCCATGCCCACTTTTTGGAGGCGTTTTCATACAAAAACCATTTCTGTACACTACCCCGTAATATAACCAGCAGAAAAACGGTGTTTTTTGTCGAACCATAAATGATTTTGATAAACACTCTGAACAATATGTTATGTCAACGGCATTTTCTATGTTTCATCGCCATTAATCTGACACTTTGGCGATATTTGTCTTAAAGATGGGATGGGATAGGGTTGTTACGACTACCTGTAAACGAACGACATATTTAATAATCGATGATATTATTATTATATCATCAAAACATAATAGTAAGTTTACTCGAACACCAAATATTGCTAAAAATGTCTTCTTCTGTTTTGTTGTCAATATCAATGTGACATCTAAGAACCTACCTGAAGACAGAATTTCCCCATTTAGGAAATTTGAAAGCAGGAATTCCCAGCAAAGAAAATATTGGATCGCTAGCCAAATTTGAAAGTGGTTC
Organism: Rhingia rostrata; assembly: GCA_949824845.1. NCBI lineage: Eukaryota > Metazoa > Arthropoda > Insecta > Diptera > Syrphidae > Rhingia > Rhingia rostrata. The sequence goes on from OX463759.1 coordinate 39,762,550, forward strand.
TCAGAGAACTGGTTAAGTCAGCAATTAGAGAAAGACAAATGGTATCACTTAGAGGGGTTTGCGCTGGCGTGAAGAGATAATGAGGCAGGTCGGGATATAAAAATGATACAAGGGCATGAGTGTTAGAGAAAAAGTGAAAGTGTTCGGAATGGCAATTTTTAAACAATTTTTTTTTTTGTTTAACGCCATTTTTTGGGGGGTACGTTTTTTTACACATATTTAAAGCATATAACTAATAATTTATTTGAGTATATCCACTATATTAATCGCCGACCCAATTTCTTTCAGAACATATTTACCCTATATAATGAAGTAAAATTGATTTTGTTTTACCAAATTGAAGCGTACAGCTCATAGATCGGTCGAAAAGAATTATTATTTCAAAAAAGTTATTGCAAAATAGGTAAAATAATGTTTTTAAATTATCTTGGTTACAACAACAACATTGTAAACATACAAAGAAAGATAGCTTAATAGCTTAGCTATCTGTGCGGCGAGTGTCACGTTTGAATGATGGGAGTTAAGCAAAGAAAGAGAGAAAAGTATATGCGCAGGGGTGGGTAAGGGTAATTGGATAAGTCACATTTTTCTTTCGCTCAGTCGAAGTCCTGTGACTGTCTCCTTCTATTGTATGAATCAGAAATTAAAAAAAGAGAATCATTCACAGAGAACGTTTCTATATGCGTATGCGTATATAGTCCGTACCAAAACAGTTGGCCAACGGTCGATTGCGCAGAGAGAGGATTTAAGAGAACAAAAATGACGCGAAAGAGATTTAATCACTAAGCGTTTTTGCCTGTAATTTACAATGCGTAACCCAACTTTACAGTGCTTAGAACTAAAATGCTGCTGCATATCTAAATAAACTTAATTTCTTATTATGAGGTCGACTTTTATACATTTCTACCTAGAAGTCCGATTGTATTTGAAAGGGTTCCCAACCCTTTTTATGGTTGAACATTTCGTGGTTTAGCGCTAGGTACCTGTATGGGTGGTGTGCTCAATTTTATCTCGCTATAATTTACACTTTTAATCAAGGTTACAAATTTGAAAGTGGTGGGTAGTTCAATAAGTTTTAAAAACTGCATTTCTTAAAAAAAATTATTGAAGAATCAAGAACGTTCACCATCTTGTCTTTAACGAACCGTTTAATACCCCATCCTCTTTTTTGTGACAGAAAATCGTGCCTATTGTTATTGGGTATAAAATCGTTTACGTTTCCAAAAAATTCCCAAATTGTAATTTTTTTATTAAATTTACCTACCTCGCCCAAATTCAATGATATAAACAAAAATTTGGTGTGACACTGCAATTTACTTTACTTTGCGTGCCAATATCAGTACCTACATGATCAATATGCACGACACAATTAATAATGATCAACCAAAGCATAATGAGCAAATAGGGTTTAAATCTAAAACCGTACACCTTCATACAGACACAGTCACACAATCAATTCATGTGCAATGTTTTGCTTAATCTATCCGACCGTGATCACAACATACTCCTACAAAGAACCGACAAGACAAAAAACGAAACAATATATTTTCCTCCAAGTAAAGTTGACATATAATGGTCTATATTTTTCCTCCGCTCCTAATTTCAGTATAAAAGAAGGAAAATGAAGAAACCACCCTCAGTGAGATCGCGACAGCGATCTTGAACACAAGGCAGGGTATACGTCGTTTTTTATTATGGCTCCTCCCATTTTAGTCTCTTTATGCTTGTTTTTGCAATTTTAAGAGATTGTAAAACACATTTTAAGAGACCTGCGCAGTAGAATGGCTAACTGTTTTGGTACGCACTAAATATGGTGTTGTCGAGTTTTGTATTAAAATGTCTTAAACACTAATTGCAGCTACGTCCTGGGGAAGAGACTGTGCCACGTAATGAAATTTCGTATTTTCTACCGTGATATTTCCTATCGCAAATTGGGACTCTACCTGTATAAACCAAATAGCAGGCATTTTAGTCCAGAATTCTGGAAGTTTTATTGCCACAGCGTGGACTGTCCCATTTGTTTGGGTACCTGAAGGGACTGTCTCAGTGGAAGGGACGGAAACGCTTTGGTTTGGTGCTGGATTTATTGCAGTCATTTGGACAGAAGGGTTTTTTCTAACAGATGGCGAGTCTTCAATAGGCATATTGCGATTAAATGTATTTATGATTTGAAGATTTAAAGTATCTTGATTGAAGTGAAAAAAGGAATCAGATTTACAAGTGTGAATCTAATGAAATTGACACGGACACGGCTAATTATATAGAACACTTTTAACAATATTATTTAAATTGAGTTAAAAAATAGTTGATAACAATTTAAGGATATTAATTTAAAAAATAGATATATGTATATGTATATAAGTATGTTACTTGTGCTGCGTTCTTATTTTTAAACTGCTGTATGCTGGTTCGATCTGAATAAGATGAAGTTGCAGGTTGAGGGTTGCTTGCACGTAGTTCCTTTTCGTCTCTGTGCACGGTTTTTTTTTTTTAATATGGTTAGCCAATGGTGCACTTCTTGTTGACGATGATGGTTTTTGTCGTTAGCTGCATCTATTTATTTCCTCCAGAAACGATGGATGATTCGTGCTTTGAGATGTTTCACCAAAATGTTTAAAAGTTGCTTAACAGCTTTGCTCAAAAACGGCGTGGCGTTGATGATTGAATTATCTTGTGTTCAATATCACGTCGGGGTCACCAATGTTGGTATTCGTGGTATTAAGAAAAAATATAAGCTTTCTTCACTTCATACATTAATTTTTTTATTCTTAAATTTACTATTATAATGTTTCAATGTACACTTTCCTTTTACGGTCTGTGGCGCGAATTAAGGACCGAACATCGATCACTTGATAAAAAAAAGTAAATTTTATTTAATGGTTTTGGGTTGACATCTAGATAACAACTGAATTATAATTTAAAATCGAATTGACCATGAAAGGTTGAAAGTTATTCCCAGAATTACGCCGGAAACATGCCAGACTTATTTCTTGGGAATTACTTTTTACAATATTGCTGATTATTAGAATTAAATACAAAAATGCAAGTATGACTTTGGGGTCACTGAATTATGTTTGTGAATTTTACTGATCATGCAAATAATAATTATGTAGGTATAATATTACGTAGTTGTTGGTGTAACTCCTCCCCCCTTGGAGTAAAGCGAAGGCCACAGAGAGTTCGATGGGGCTGGAGCGGTGAAATGGATCTCTTCGATGGTGTATCTGGTCTTTGATTTAAAGATGTAAGCTGCTGTAACAGTGACGAAAGCTCCAAATATTAAAAGTGAGGCGAATACGTAATTGTCTCTCGTAAATGTCTCCGATCGTAGATTTTCGATGTCTTGTTTGTTTTTGAAGTGGTATTCTTTCATCTTTTCTATGTTGAGTTTTTCGACTGTCAGTTTGGTGCTGATGTTTTTTTTTGTATAAGATGTTGGGAGTATATGGATTTCGTCCCAAAAGGTGTTGGTGTTGTCTCGGTAAATGATTTTTACTGCAAGTAGAATTAACTAAGGTTATTGGTACATTTATAAGTAATATGTAATTTGGTTCTGGTTGGATAATGGTTTGTATTTTCCCGACGTCATAAATGGTACAGTTTGCTGGTTCGTTGCTCATCAGACGGCCAATGCATGCTGAGTCTTTCGTTTTTTCTTCGTATGTTGATGCTTTACAATAATACACGCCTTCTATTTTTGGGCATATTTCATTAAAATATTGAACACTTTCTGAATTATGGATTAAATAGGGGTTTGTTTCAATTTCTTTTGTTTGGTTTATAGGAAGTGGGATAACATGATATAGGGAGTAGTTTTCATGGGATAGATTTGGAATTTGGATGTTGAATATTATTTTGGAACCGTTATAGTAGGCCTGTTGATCTAATAACTCGTAAATGTGTTCGTCAGATTTAATATCTATTGACTGTTCTCTAAATGTTTCATATATTTCTTCTATTTCTTTAGGGTTAAGTATTAATTTTGAAATAATGTTGAGCCTTGCAAGCAAAATAGCTTCAGCTATATTTGAAATGTGATTTGTTAAAAGATCAATGTTGTAATTAATTTGGTTAAGCTGTTGTGTATATGATAGAATGTCTTCGCTAAACTGTATTCGGTTTCTAACAGATACTTGAAAGTTCGTAAGGAATTTCTCAATATTATTTTGTTCATTGTTAATGTGAATGGTCAGGTTGTTGAATCTTTCTATCATTTCTGAATTTAATTTCATTTGACCTGTCATCATGCCTTTGATATTACCATTTTCAGACGTAAGTTTTTCTATTGCAATGTTTAAATTTTGTGCGTCGTTCGCGTCCATATTGCCTGTAATGCATTTTATTGCGGTGCCTAGTCCGTCAAAAATTCCTCTTTTATTTCTTTTTTTGGGGAAAGTGAGTTTAGTTTGTTATCTAGTTCCTGTAGTTTAAGTTTAGTTATTTGGGTCAAGTCTTTAGTTATGCTACGTTTATCAAAGAGTGTTATTGAATTTTTTATCTGTTCGACATTGTTTTTGTATAAGTCCAAGTCAATTATATGTATAAGTTTGTAATAGTTGTCTATTTTACGTGCTGGTCCAAGTTTGAGTGGAAGAATGGGTCCATTTCTTTCTAAGTCACGTATTTCTAGTTGGCCTAGTGTTGGGAGTATCCTAAGGATTAAAAAAAAATACTTATTTTAGTTTATTATTACTACCTAGCGGTTTTTTTCTTAATTCTACCTTTGTGTATCTTTTTATTGCTCATTGTTATTAATGTTACTTTATTGTTTGCTTTAACTTTGTGTTTTGTATACCTTGGGGTAATTTTATTTCGTTTGCATTCTCTTCTAAAAATAGTTTCGTTTTCATTTCTATTTGTGGGTTCTTCCCTTGTTTCGTTAAGTTTGTCTATTCTTAAACTAGTTATTCTTTCAATATTTTCTTTAATAGATGGGTATAAAATTGTTTGAAATTCGTTAAGTTTTTGGAGATAATCATGTTCGTTGTTAAATGTCGTGTCTTTATCGAATTTGTACGTTCTGCCAAAGAGGAGTTCGTAAGGGGTGTATTTGGTCGTTGAGTGAATAGCGTTATTGTATGTGATTATTGTTTCCGAGATAATGTCGTCATGGTCTATTCTTAGTTTGCTTTCCTTGCGTTTAGATAAAATGATTCTGTAGATTTCGGTGAGGGTAGAGTGTAGGCGCTCTACAGGAGAATTGCTGGACGTTTGTTGAAAATAGGTGAAATGTAGCATGATTTTATATTGCTCGCAAAAATCTTTAAATATGTTTGCTGTGAACTCTGATCCTTGATCACAGACAATTTTTTTAGGAATGCCGTAAAGGCTCATAAAGTTTCTTAAGGCTTTAATTACTTCTAAACTGTTTCTTGTAAGGAGAGTGAAAGCTGAGGCAAATTTAGAAAACTTGTCAATGATGGTTAGTATTTGGTGGTTGTTAATGCTGTAAATATCCATGTGAATTATATCTAGGGGCTTTGAGGGGCTTTCGGGTTTTTCGTACTTTATTTTTGGGGGATGTCTGTCATACTTAAGTAGTTGACATTTTTCACATCGGTTAATGGTTTCAGTTATTTTGTTTTTCATAAATGGAAAATAGAATTCTCTTTTGAGGTGCAAGATCGTTTCATTGATACCTCTATGATTGTTGGTTTCATGATATTCTTTTATTATCCTATCTTGTTCGTCATTTTCTGTAATATCTTTTAGGATTTCTGTACATCTTATTAAACGGAAGAGTTTATTTTGTGCAAAGAATTTTGAATAAACTGATTGGACAATACGGAAGGTATTATTGTCGGTAAAGATTGCTGAAAGTTTATTGGGTGGTGTAAATTTTTTGAATATCTCTATTATTTTTGTTTCTGTAAATTCGGGCTCTTTAATAATTCTACGTTGTTTATTTCGAAAGGGTATTCTTACGCTTACTGAGGGGTTTTGGTTGGATTTTTCTAGGATGATTTGAAGACTGAAGTCGTTTAAGGGTTTTTCTGAAATATAGATTCCATCGCCGAGATTTTCTGCGGCTGAGTGAACGGTGGTGCCAGAGGTTCCATGGTTAGAAATGATGTCATTGGTATTGATTTCGATGTAGTTACTGTTCTTTGGGTCATTAATTTTGATTCTGCTTAAGGCGTCTGCGTTTGTGTTGAGCTTACCCTTTTTATAGACTATTTCATAATCGTATTCTTCGAGTTTGAGCCTCCATCTAACCAGTTTAGAGTTAGGCTCTTTCAAACTCATAAGCCAGGTTAATGGTTTGTGGTCGGTTATTATCTTGAACTTGTGACCGAAGAGATATGGTCTGAAGTATTTGGCTGCCCAAACGATTGCTAATAGTTCCTTCTCAATTGTTGAATAGTTAATTTCGGAGGTGGTTAAGGTTCTACTTGCGAAACATATGGGTTTATCACTTCCAATAGGGCCTTGAGATAATATAGCACCGATTGCGAAGTTACTTGCGTCGGTAGTAAGGTTGAATGGTTTGGAAAAATCGGGATATTGCAAGATGGGTTCATTGGTATGGTGGTTTTTACAGGCTTCAAAGGTTTGAATATATTGGTCATTGAAACTTATCTTACGATCTTTTTTTAGACATTCGGTTAAGGGTTTGACGAGTTTCGCGAAGTCTTTGATGAATTTACGATAATATCCAAGTAGACCGAGAAAAGCTCGTATATCTTTTTGTGTTCTGGGTAGAGGAAAATTCTTTATTGCATGAATCTTATCGGGATTGGGCTTACCTCCTTCAGTTGAGACTACATGTCCTAAAAACGCGATTTCTTTCCTAAGAAAGTCGGATTTGTCGAGTTGAACTTTTAAATTTGCGTCTCTCAATTTTGTGAAAACCTTTTTGAGATTTTCCAAGTGTTCCTGAAGGGATGTGGAAAAAATTATGATATCGTCTAAATAGACGAGGCAACATGTTCCTATAAGATCTTTGAGGACATGGTCCATTACTCTTTGGAATGTACTTGGTGCATTTTTGAGACCAAATGGCATGCGTAAGTACTCGTAATGACCGCCGTCAACTGAGAAAGCTGTTTTCGGTATGTCTTTCGGATCCATCTCAATTTGATGAAAACCGCTCGCTAAGTCGATAGTGGAAAAGTACAAGCATTTTCCAAGTTTGTCAAGAATCTCTGTAATATTTGGTATGGGGTAACGGTCTGATACTGATTTCTCATTAAGTTTTCTACAGTCTATTACCAGGCGCCATTTTTTTTTCCGCTGGCGTCCAATTTTTTTGGAACAATCCATACTGGTGAGCTCCAAGGTGAGTAGCTTTGCCTTATTATTCCTTGTTTAAGCATTTTGTCTATCTGTTGTCGGATTTCTTCCTTGTGGCAGTATGGGTAACGATAGGATTTTGTGTAAATCGGGAGGTCATCTGTTGTTTGAATTTTGTGTTTGATTTGGCTCGTGAAACTTAAATTTTGTCCCTCTTTGAAGAATATGTCTTCAAGTTCCTTGCAAGTTTTAATGAGGTTTTTTTTTTCTTCGTGGTTGAGATGCGAAGTACGTAGAAGTTCGGCTATGTTAAATTCTGATGGTTGGTTATCATAATTTACGTTAAAACTGTTAATCTCTATGAATCTGGAGGATAAATAAGGGTTTACTTTTAAGGGTTGTTCGATAAAGAGAGTTTGATGCTTGGAAGAGCTGTTGTAAACTTCAACTGGACAGAACCAGTCTTTAACAGTGTATAAACCTTCAGAAATTTTGAGAAGGGGTTTTATAATGGTGTTTTTTATGAATACGTCGCCATTGCGAACATCAACTGGGATTTTTAGTACTGTCTTTGTGTTCGGAGGAATTATATGCTTTCCGGAATTAAAATTTGGTTTGAATAGGAGAGGAAGTGTGGCATTTCTAGTATTAAGGGTTCTATTTTCTAAGTCGATCTTTGCATGGAGTTGGGAAAGTATATCAAGGCCTAACAAACCGTCAAAATAATTATGAAATTTAAATAAAAAGAGATTTAGTTGTCCAGGCTCATTAAGTTCGTAAAATGGGGGTAATTTCGTACTTTCGTTTATCTGGTATTTATTCAGGACCGTGGATATGGTGATTAATTTACATTCCATTCGATTGCTTGGGTTGATAAGTTCAGGATTTATAAAGGATGAAGACACTCCGGTGTCTATTAAGAATTTAAGTGGGTGTTCGAATTGTGAAGATATTTCAATATAAGGGAGTGTAAAACCGTGTGTGTTTACATCTAGGTAACCTGTGGGTTGAGAGAGGCAGATTGGGGAAAATTTGAGGTGTCTAGTTCCTCAAAGGTGTTTAGTAAGGTCTGGTCTATTTCATCAAAGTAGTTCGGTAAGTTCTGGTCAAAGTTCGGTTGATTATTGTCGAAGATTATTGGTTGACTGTTAGTAGGATCCGTATTCAGATTGTGAACTTCTTCGATTGTATATCTAGGATATCTGGAGGATCTTGTTTGATTGCTGGTATTTGAATTACTGTTGAGTGTTGGTTGACGCAATTGTGTCATTGCTGATAGCGTATCCATCGGTTCAGGAGGTGTGGAATAGTTTTGTTGTATGTTGGGTAGGGTATTATTTCTACTAAATTGGTTACTTAATCTAGTATTAAAAGGGTTATTTGTGTTTCTGTTAAAAGGATTATTAAATCGTGCTGTTTGGTTGTTATTATTATTATAATAATTTAAATTATTTGGGGGTAAGTAATTGTTATTGTAGTTAAAATTATTTCGGTGTGAGTTATTGTTAAGTTGGCTAAGATTACTTGCAGGTGGTAGTTTATTATTATAGTTAAAGTTATTTGGAGGTAAGTTGTTATAATAGTTATTTGAATTAATGTATGGTCTGTGGGGAGTGTTCTGTTGGGGTATAATTCGTTTTGGAAAATTGTTGAAAATTCTGTAATGCGATTGCCATTGTTGAGGTCCTAAAATTTGAGGTTGTCTGAATGGTTTTCTAAAATTTGGTTGAGCTGGTTCGGTTTTCATATAAAAAATATTTTGCTCCTTAATACAGTAGGAGAGGGCTAGAGCTAGAGTGTCTGGTCTCATGGCTCTTATATTAGAACCAAGTGGTTCTCTTAATCCTGTTAAAAAGTTATTTAAGCACATTTCAGCAAAAAGTTCTTTTTTTGCTTGAATTACCTGTATGTTAGTTTCATGGATCAATATGTTATTGTATAATGAAGATTGAATTTCAACTATTTCGCTATAGTAAGATTCTACGGGTTTATTTCCCTGTCTTAAGGAATGCAAATCCCTTATTAGTGAAGTCTCGGTTCTTTTGTTCGAGTAGTGCAGTATTAAGTTTGTTTTTATGCTGTCCCAATTAAGTGTCGTTCCGTACATATTAAGTACTTCATTCGCTTCACCTTCAATTTTATTTCGAATTGCTCGAAGAAGTATTTGTGCTTGAGGTGAACCGTCGAGAATTTTAATGTGTGAAAGGATTTCTTCCACGTTATTAAGAATCTCATATAGCAATCTAGGATTGCCATCAAATTTTGGCAAATCTTTTATCGCGTCTGGAATTCTGAGGGTATTCAAAATATCTGTTATGTTATGGGTCTGTGTCTGTGTCTGTGTTGATCCCGAAGGAAGCGAGTTATTTTGATTATTCATCTCGAAATTGCTAATATTAGGCAGACTTAGGTGTGTTGAAATTAAATTTTGATTTTCGTTTTCTAATACAATATTTTCAGAAATACTACTAAGGCTCTTAAATAAATTCCTAGGATATGGGAAGAAGGATTTTCTCTTTCTTTGGTTGAGGAACATTAAATCTCTAATCTATTTAATCTTAAAACAAAGTTTCAATATTTTAACTTACATATACCCGTGTATTAATATCAGGCAGTATATCATCATTTCTTTTCTGCTTCTTTGGTTGCTGATTTCTTTCGTTGATTTTATTGCTGTATTTATTGTTCTTAATTTTTTTTTTTTTTTTTTTATGCTTAGATTTAATTCACTAGTTTGTTAGATTTTTCTTATCTGTCAGAGGTTTGGATTTAGTTCACTGGTTTTTTAAATTTTTCTTAGCACTACACTTATGTTATTTATTTGGGAGATTGGAATTCTCACAGTACTTAGTGGCACTGTTATCGATTAATCCTTCGATATTGACAAATTCAATTCACGATATTCTTTCGTTTATAGAACGTCACAACACCAAGGTTTTCTCTTTATTGGTTCTTCCGGTTTTAAGAGATAGAAATCTCACGGTAATTGATGACACTATTTATCGATAAATCCTTCGATATGACGAATTTAGCGATATTCCTACGTTTCAAAACGTCACGACATCAAGTTATATTCGGAACTTTTATTGGAAAATTACACTTATTTTTCAGTAAGCCGCTGATTAAAGTCAAGTTTCATTAAGTTACCGAAACAGGGACTACTCGACTGCGCCAATTAAGGACCGAACATCGATCACTTGATAAAAAAATAAAAATGGTTTTGGGTTGACATCTAGATTACAACTGAATTATAATTTAAAATCGAATTGAACATGAAAGGTTGAAAGTTATTCCCAGAATTACGCAGGAAACATGCCAGACTTATTTCTTGGGAATTACTTTTTACAATATTGCTGATTATTAGAATTAAATACAAAAATGCAAGTATGACTTTGGGGTCACTGAATTGTGTTTGTGAATTTTACTGATCATGCAAATAATAATTATGTAGGTATAATATTACGTAGTTGTTGGTGTAACTTGAATCACTTTTATCTGCGCACTCAACTTCAAGCTTGGCGATCTGAGAATCAATGTTTTTCCGTATTCAATGACGAAAACCCTTCCAACGGCATAGTCGCCAATAGCCTGATGCTGTTCGTGCAAAAAGATGAACTCCTGGACATCTTGGTATCACTGAAAAATAAAAAGTTGGCAGGAGAAGACGGTGTCCCAAACGTCGTATTGAGACACCTGCCAATAGAAGCAGTCGATATCTTCACCACCCTGTTTAAAAATGCACTGAATAATGCAGATTATCCGGTGCACTGGAAAACGGCGGTGGTACATCCTATCCCCAAAAGGACAAGGACAAAACAAACCCTGCAAACCTTCGGTCAATAAGCCTTCTGCCGAATGTAAGGAAGGTATTCGAGAAGATAGTCAATAGAGCTCTGCTTAAGTGGGTTGAGGAAAACAAAATTATTCCGGATAATCAGTTTGGTTCTCGAGCGAGGCATGACACCATTCATGCCGCGTTGAAACTAGTGTCCGACATCCAATGGAATAGATCCAAAGGACAATGTATAGGGGCCTGTCTGGTTGACTTTGAAAAGGCATTCGACGCCGTATGGTTAGAGGGGCTTTTGATCACATTAAGGGATATTGCGATGATTGGAAATTGAAGATCAATTTCCAAAAAACCGAAACGATTCTGTTCAGGACCCCATTGCATAAGGCTTCTAGGGATACCAGAAAAAACTGGAAAAAATTGTGTATCATTGGACAGCATGGACAGCCGTTGGAGTTGACAAGTGAAGTCAAATACCTTGGCATCTGGCTTGACAAGTTTCTGTATTTTAACAAAAATGTAGATGCTTGTCTAGGGGGGCTTACGCTCTGACAAGGAGATTGTTTCTAAGCAGTCAACTTGACTAAAGGGTGAAAGTCATTTGCTACATGGCCCTCATTAGGCCGATCATCGCTTACGGTTGTCCGGTGTGGTTCAATGTGGCACCAGCCTACATGGAAAAGATACGGCTGTTTGAGAGGCGGTGTCTCCGATCCTGCTTAGGATTGTATCGAACGCCAGACTCCGAATACATAAAATATTATCGCAACGAGGTTCTATACAATGGGGCTCAGTTGAATAGAATTGACAATTTCCTGATTAAGGTGACGCGAAGGCCAACTTCTTTGGGCTTATTACCCCAATGATTTATACATGGAAAGCACGCTCATATCGGGCTTAATTCCACCAGAGGCATTCATTTACATCGATTCGTTAGGGTCAAACGGCTAATCAGCGACGGGTACGTCGACAATGCTCCGGAGCTCCTCCGCTTTAGCATGGCGGTATCGGATCGCGATAGGATCGATGCTGCAAAACTGCGCACTGAATTATGGTGGCTGTATGAGGAAGGTGATTCTGAACTTACTCAGGAGTTTGCGGACTTTTAGTCCAACTCCATAGATAAGATTTTAAAATTAGGAACAAGGTCTGGGGCGGGGCTTGTGCACCATATTGGCGTACAATATGGTTGAACGCAGGCTGCCGTGGGACCGAAAGACGCAATCAGGATGGCGACCCCTCGGGACATGCACAAGGAGCGCTCGCCACCCCGATTAAAATAAAGTTAGGTTTAAGTAGTTAAGTAGTCTTAAGTTAAGTATAAGTAGTTTAAGTAGTCTTAAGTTAATCTTAAGTAGTTTAAGTAGTCCTAAGTTAGTTATAATCTAGAATAAGCTTTTTTATAAAACAAAAAAAGTCACTATACAAAGTTTTCTATTTTTTCTTTGTAAATTAAAATTAAATATAAAACCAGAAAACCGACAAATTTAAGCCTAAAGGCAAAATAAAACAGCTAAATATAAGCTTACAGCGACCACTAAGTGCCGATAAGTTAGATTAAGTAAACCAGTTATAGATAAGTTAGATTTAAGCATTTTTGTCTAGAAGTAAGTTAATATTTTAAGTAAATAAAAAATGAGTTTGAAAGTTAAAAAGAAAACAAGTCTCTAGAAAGCATTCCTGAAAACACCTGCATTCCCAGACTTTTGCAAGGAGGTCCTGCAGCATGCACTTTTCATACAAGCAAGGAAGAAGTGCTTGAAGTCATCAAAGAAGACACAATTTTTGTTACAAATTTTAATGGTTTACCTCCAACAATGTCTCAAGATCTCTTACAGGTACATACGTTATTCAGATGTACAACGAATCTATCTAACTGAAAAACAGGACGTTCTTCAGTCTAAGGAGCTCATCACCAACCAGGACCACAAGATCGACTTATGATTCGTCCATGAACTCAGCGTCCAAAACAAAGAACGCTTAGGTAGTTTAACCCAAGAAGTTAAATTACTATACTTTCAGAAGCTGCAATCATCACACTTGTCGCATTCGTCGTCTATAGAATTTGGCGAAAAATACACGCTAAACACAGTGTGGAGACCTGATACTACAACTTAAAGTGTCAACACTCAATTTCGGTCTAAGATGGCAACACTACAACGAGCCGACAGTAATATTCCTCTCCAGGTGTTCATCTTCACTTGATTGATATTGTTTGACTAATAAAGACGTGAAACTAAATGCAGTGTTGTAGTTTAATTTTAATCATAAAGATTCACAGGTTTTCACATTGGTGACGTGGATGGGATCCAATTGCATTATTCGAGTAAAGATTTTTTTTTACAGAAAGAAAATGCAAAAAAAAATTTAATAAAAGTAAAAGGGCTGTATTGAACTACGGCAAGGAAAAGAAAAGAAAGAAGAACATTAAATTGCTGACGAAAGACAGAGAAACTGTTGGGCTGTATTGAGCAGAAAGAAGAACATTAAATTGTTGACGAAAGACGGAGAAACTGTTGGGCTGTATTTAATTACTGCAAGGAAGAGAATAATCAACGAATACATACACTGTTGGGTGAGAAGAGTACAGATCACATACGTTTGCGAACTGTCATTGAGATTTGTTTACTTTTATTTTCGTTTGTGCATATCGTTTCGCAGATCGGAGGAAAATTTATCTACTAAGGAAGATGTTTGATGTTAAACCATTTCTATGTGACGCTATTGAGGAAACCCGTTTGCGAACAGAATGGGAAAAATGACTACGTTCCTTTACACTATATCTTCAGGCCGAAGAGTATCGCGACTAAAAAGAAAAATAAACTTCTTCATCTTGGTGGCGCTCAACTTCAAGAAGTTATTTCAATTTGCCTGGAGCTTTAGTTGAAGAATGTGACGTTGGTGATAGCGATGTTTATACTGTCTTAGTGGAAAAATTGTCCGAATATTTTTCGCCAAGGAGGAATACTACTTTTGAAAGACACATATTTAGGAATAATAGACACATGGGCACCTACTGAACTAAAGGAAAACATTTTAGAGAAAGAACAGACTTTGGAAGAGGTTATTAATGTTTGTCGAGTTCATGAACAAGTAAAGACTTGTTCACAGACCAAGCGAATATGGTACTATTAACAGGGTTTTCAATAAAAAGTATTTTGAGGGGTCCGAGCGGTGTTGGCGGTGTGGCAGACAGGGTCACAACAATCAGAACCCAAACTGTCCAGCAAGGAACGCCAAATGTTACAAGTGGCCTAGGTTCGGGCATTTTGCAAAATGGTGTAAGTCAACAGATAGAAAAAGAGGTGCGTTCCCCAATGAGGAGACACAGGCAAAGCGTTACCGGAATGATACTTTTAAGGTAAAATGTGTAGAAACAGAAAGCAACGTCGACACTGCGGAGAAAGTTGGCCAGGAACCCCAGCCTTTTGATTGTTTCAATATTGCTGAAAACTATATGAACGAACACATTGATTGCAATATTCGGGGTTGTCTAATTCCGATGATTATTGACTCGGGCTCACGGTTTAATCTGCTAGTTCAGACGGACTGGTTGAAGCTTAAAGATACAAAAGCAGTGGTGTGGAATTGTAGGACTGAAACTACGAACCAATTTCGAGCGTATGCCGCAAACCAGTTGTAAAATGTATTGTGTGTTTTCGAAGCACCGATATCCACAGTGGGGAGGCAGGATGTAATTGCTCCATTTTACGTAATTGAAAATGGAAATCAATCACGAGAGACTGCCGTTAAGCTTCAAGTTTTGCGGTTAGGATTAAATGTTAACAGCGTTGAAGTTTTAAATGTTTTCCCTAAGTTGAAGAACATAAAAGTTGAACTTTCCATCGATAATTCCGTGAAACCTGTGCAACACCCATTGCGTACAGTACCCATTGCGTTAGAAAAAAAGTTGAGGATAACCTAAATGAAGCTTTATCACAAGGCATCATCGAAATGGTTGACCGGCCGAGTTCTTGGATATCGCCGATTGTAATTGTTTTCAAGGGCGATGAAGAAATAAGGCTATGTATTGACATGCGTAGAGCCAATGCAGCAATACGAAGAGAGATTTTTCCCCTTCCCATTATTGATACGTTCATGACGAAGCTGAAGGAATCCAAATACTTAACAAGACTCGATTTGAAGAATGCTTACCATCAAGTGGAACTCGAAGAATCGTGTAGATACATCACCACATTTATAACTCACAAAGGAATTTTCCGATATAAAAGGTTATTTTCCGGTGTTAATTCAGCCCCGGAAAATTTTCAGCGTTTAATGGGAAATATTTTGGCAACATGCAGTAACTCTCTTAATTACCTTGATGATTTCGGAGGTACTCTGGAGGAACATGATAAAGCCCTTGTTAGAGTAATGGAAAAACTTAAAGAATATAATGTGTTGCTCAACGAGAACAAGTGCATAAAAAGAGTTACAAGCTTAAAATTTCTTGGTCATATATTGTCCAGCGAGGGTATACTACCAGACCCGGACAAAGTCAAAACGGTTAGTGAATTTCGACCTCCGCAAACGAAAGAAGAAACAAGAAGCTTTCTGGGGCTTGTTACGTACCTTGGGAAATTTATACCTGATATGGGAGATATCACCGAACCTCTTCGACAATTGATAAGAAATGACATTAAATTTTCTTGGGGCAAGGAACAACAAAACGCATTCCAAAAACTGAAATGGTTGCTTATCCTATTTCGATCCTAAAAAACGTACTCGACTAGTAGCGGATGCTAGCCCGGTAGCCCTGGGAGCAGTGTTGTTGCAGTTTGAGAATAAGCAACCATATGTAATATCCTTTGCCAGTAAAAGTCTTTTAACTGTCGAACAGAGGTACTCCCAAACTGAAAAAGAGAGTTTGACTCTTGTGTGGCCAGTTGAAAGATTCTATTTTTATTTGGTCGGTTTTGAATTCGAGTTGGTAACAGACCACAAGCCACTTGAAGCGATTTTTAATCCGAAATCCAAACCGCCAGCTAGAATTGAACGCTGGGTGCTGCGATTGCAATCGTTTAGGTTCAAAGTAATCTACCAAACGGGAAAACATAATATTGCTGATTCGGTATCTAGATTATGTAAACTTCAAGAATCTTCATCATTTAACGGTAACTGCGAAAGTTATATTTTTCAAATAATTGAATGCGCAACACCAAGGTCAGTAACAATATCAGATTTTGAAAAATATAGCAAACAGGATTCAGAATTATCGGACGCTATTAAAAGGTTACACGATAACGCTTGGAGTGACGATGTAAAAAACGCTTACTATCCGTTTCGATTCGAACTATCTAACATGAACAACATTTGCTTCGTGGAACAAAGATCGTTGTCCCAAAGGAATTAAGAACAAACATTTTGCAGTTAGCTCATGAAGGCCATCCCGGCGAATCTTTAATAAAGCGAAGATTGCGAGCTAAGGTTTGGTGGCCTCGAATTGACAGAGAGGTAGAAGCATTTGTAAAATGTTGTCGTGACTGTCTGCTAGTTTCGCAACCGACCAAGGAAGCTCCCATGACCCGGCATGAATTTCCAGATGGACCGTGGCAGTGTTTAGCTGTGGATCTTCTAGGACCACTACCAAACCATGAATCGGTTTTCGTGGTAATTGATTACTACTCGCGCTACCATGAGATAAAGTTTTTGAAGAAAATAACGTCTGAAGTAATCATTGTTAGTAACGATTTTAAAACGTTTTGCCAGATTAACAACATAGATCTAATAACCAAGAAGTTAAATTTCTATACCTTCAGAAGCTGCAATCATCACACTTGTCGCATTCGTCGTCTATAGAATTTGGCGAAAAATACACGCTAAACACAGTATCCTGCCAATTCTACCATCGGTAACGGCTTGACCTAGCGGTCACCTAAGATCTGCGGGCCGTAGATTTTTGAAGGGGAAGAAGTTATTACCATCCAACACCTACCTGGGAAACAAGAACAAACAGGTTCCCAGCCGAGTCAGCAGTTCATTGGCCCGAGTTCAACCACATGCATTTGATGGACATTCGACACCTCTCATTGGCAACCAACATATTCGCAGCTGAATCAACAGTACATTAGCCTGGGTGCAATGGCATGCATTGGCTGGTCACCCGAAACCCCCCACTGGTCAACACACAGCGGATGCACGCGCGAACATGATTCGTGCTAGGTCAGCAATGATTGGTGCAAAGCTACTTTTCATGCGAACCTTATGTTCGACGGAAGAGTTAGTTCTTGACGGAACCTTAATCCGGTCGGTTGGAATAAATAAAATTTATAACGTTTTAATAGTCCGTGTTGTTTTAATATTTTGTAAGTTGCTTTATAATTTAATTTGTGTTTATGTTTATGTCTGGGTTGATAAGTTCTTTTGCTGTTGCTGTCGAGTCAGCAATTCAGCGGAGATCGTTGTCGATTGCTTTGCAATTTAATTTGTGTTAACTTATACACACCCCCTTCGGGTAAGGGGTCAGAATATACCCAAGGTAAGGCATGCCTGTCGTAGAAGGCGACAAAAATCCACTCACCGTATACGGATTTTAAAGAATATACAAAAACAAATGCAATGAGTAAAACAAAAAAATGTAATACCCCAGTTGGCAATTCAGTATCACTGGAAAATCCACCCTCGTCGGAGGTTGGCTCTACGGATTCTGGGGAGAGCGAATTATTACAATTATATAACCCTTTCGGGAAAAGCTGAAGGGTAACGAGGTCACCTACATCTAGATCTCAAAGAATATGTGTGTCTCAAGGAGTTCGACAACACCAGAAGTGTCAGCCCAAGAAAAGCGAGATTCAGTGAAAAATAAGAGCCTTAACACGTTCGCGCACGTAACGTGTATACACGTCTTTGTCGGCTCTCTCGGTGGTGCATGACGTGCATACACTTCATTTAAAAATCTCCTTTTTTCAGCAAGACGTGTATACATGTCTTCAATCACACTGAGTTTAAAGGAAACTTAATATTATACGCACCTGCAGCAGTAATCATATCCGTTCTACTGCTGATTTTAGCAATAATATGCCTGTTTGGGTTTGATGGGACATGAACAATCATGTTTAAAAAATGTAACGACATGACGTGTAGACACGTCATAGCCATCATACAAATCGCATTAGTTTCATTTTTAATGTCGTTGTGAGTGCAACGGTTTCCAAAAATAAAAATTAAAAAATTTAATAAAGTAGGTATTTCCTAGAATTTTCTTCTTTTTAGTAGTGATCCCGAATAAAAGGTAATATTATGAACTTTTTAGTAGGAAGAGCGTTTCTGACATACATTTTGTAGTAAGCTATCATGGATGACAAAAGAACTCGCAAGGTTGAGCAGATGCTGAAAGATTGTGATTCTAATATTGGAGATAGTTCGGATGAAGAGCCGTTCAGTGCAGGAAGTGACCTTGACCCTGACTTCGTTGCTGGCGAATGCGATAGTAGTAGCAGTAGCAGCGTATTAGGTAAGATACCTCCACCAGAAGATCCGTCAGATGAAGGAAAATTACCCGAGTTAGATGTAGAAAGCGACGAAACTTGGTACAGTGATACGAAACCGATAATACAATTCGGCTTTGACAGCAGCAACTCGGGTATACAAATACCGCTTTGTTCAGAGATTACACCGAGAAAAGCCTTTAATTTGATGTGTACGGATACTATCGTTGATCTTTTAGTCAACTGTACTAACGTCTATGGGCAGCGGCTGTTCAAAAACAAAAATTCAAAAAATCACAACCCAATTTTCGAAACGTTAATTCTTCGGAAATTCTCAAATTTATTTGTTTATGTTTTCTGCAAGCCCAATTCAAGCCAGCGAAAATTCGAAATGCATTTTCTAGAAATCCTCTCTACTATCATCCCGTATTTCCAAATGTAATGTCGGGTCGTCGGTTCGAAGAAATATTGAGGTGTTTCAATTCAAACTCCGACATCCAAGACAAGTATACTCTCAAAGTTATGGGTATTTTGAATTTATTCAACCAGCAATTTCAAAACGTGTATAAGCCAGAAAGAAATTTGTGCATTGATGAATCATTGTTGCTCCATAGAGGTCGCTTGCATTTCCGACAATACATAAAAAATAAAAAAGCAAAGTATGGTATAAAATTGTTCGAGCTGTGCGATCCTGATGGTTACGCCCTAAACATTGAAATTTACCAGGGAAAAGACCTAAATGAAATAGCAAAAGGAGAATCAAAAATAAATAACTTGGTTTTACGTCTTATGAATCCTTACCTTTCAAAGGTCATTATTTGTTTATGGATAACTATTACAATAGCGTTATTCTCTCCAATAAGCTATTGGCTCTTCGAACCCATACAACTGGGACTTTGCGCTCAAACAGAAAAAATAAACCAAAAGAAGTTATAAATCAAAAACTTAAAAAGGGTAAATATATATGGAGAAGGCAAAATAATGTTTACATATCTAAATGGAGAGATAACAGAGACTTGCATATGATAACCACAGCATATCATCCAGTTTTAAAAACTGTATATAATCGTTACAAAGTTGCTTCTACGAAGCCTCATGAAGTAGAAGAATATAATGTCAACATGGGCGGAGTCGACAGGCTAGATCAAATGGTTTCATACTACTCCAGTCCTCGTAAAACTGTGCGTTGGTACAAAAAAGTTATATTCCACCTCATAGATGTAGCTGTTTTCAACGCATATTTCATATATAAAAAAACATTCGAAAAAAAAATTTAATATTTGGAATTTCGAGAGGATCTTATACGAGATCTTATACAACTTCCGGAAAGTTTTAAAGATGGCCGGGACTTTTTATCTGTCAAAAGCTTTAAACCTGATAACGTAAAGTCGCCGCATTTTCCTGAAAAGATACCTGTAATACAGGGGAAGATGAAATCAACCTTCCGAAAATGCCGTCAGTGCTACAAAAAAAATATTCGCCGCGAAACCTCACTACAGTGTGATTCTTGTGTGGATAACCCACCACTATGTGCAACTTGTTTCCGAGACTTCCACGCTGAGTTACCCGAATTTTTCAACTAAAATAATACTTATTGTCATTATTATACTTTCTTTTATTTTGAGTTTATTTATGTTCTATACCTTCCTTTGAGGAAATAAATGAAGTTCTAGTCTACATGTGTTTGTTTGTGTTTCTCTGTCGTTTGCATAATAAAAATATGTAATATATATGTATATCTACTAATAATAATAATAATTATAATCATAATATTATTTATCTGGTCATTGGACGAGTAATCACGTTTGACGTTTATAGACGTCATGTGTCGTCTATAAACATCAATACGCGCAGGACGTTTATACACGTCCCAAAAACCAACCTGTAAAAACTATAAATATTTAACAATATTACTCCAAAAGTCATTTCAGTCCAATCGAAATGTTTCTAAGTACAATAGTTTTTAAAATATTCAAAATGCACCACCGCGAGTCATCAAAAATAAATACCGTGCGCGAACGTGTTAAGGACGAAAACGACGTTTTTCGAACAAGGCTTAACAATGTCGAACTACTGTGCGAAGAGCTTCGTAAAGAAATTCTCTATTTCAAAACCATGTACAAACTGCCCCGTGAATTCCGTATACCATACGGATGAAGAAGAACCCAGTCCCGAAACCGATTGGATTCAAAACAAAAGACCGGTTAAAAAAAGGAAAGCCTTATCATCTCCTGAAATTATAAACCGAGACAAAGAGATTGTTAAAAAAGCGAAACAGCTGAAACAACTGCCCCCACCGCCAATTAATGTGATCGGTTTTGACGACTTTAACAAGTTACACAGCTTGAAAAAAACGTTGGCACTGTCTGTCGGACTACCAAGTAACTTCGCTCAGAAAAAATACATGGAAAGTCTGCGTAAAAGGCCCGGAAAGCTACCGTATGTTATCCCGGAAGCTAAATACCGAAAAAATTGAAAAGTATTCATTTGAAAATAAATCTGAAAGGCCTTTACGCGTTGTAGCTAGAGGATGACATTATTAACGATCTGAAAAGCAGGCATTATAAATTTATAGATGCCGATAACATTGTCAAGCGAGAAAAACAGCAAATGGATGTCGAAGAAAATGTTAGAAAACGAGGCCTTCCTTTATTTATACTCACTTTCGATAAAGAAGACATTTTTAATAAACTTTATGAAATAAAAACAATACTTAATATTGTTGTAAAAATCGAACCCATGCGTAAGAATTCAAAACTAGTTTCTCGTTGCAAGCGCTGCCAAGGATATAATCATACGTAAACCTACTGTCAAAAAGAACCGAGGTGTGTAAAATGTGCCGGAAATCATATGGCAGTAGATTGTAGGTCAGATAAGAAAACTCCTCCTATCTGCATCAACTGTAAAAGCAACATCCTGCAAATTATCGCGGCTGCGAAGTAGCTAAGGAGTTGCAAAAAAGACGGGCAAAATTTATGAGTATTAATTTACAGAAATTGAATTTAAAATAGAAAATGCCTAAAACCCCTATTAAAAATGTGTCGAAGCCAAAGCAGGCTATAATTGAAAAACCCACACTTTCACAAATTAAAACGCCATCAGAAATACGTTAGGATCCTGTACATCCAAAACCAAATGTACAAACGTATGCCCAAGCTATAGTATCCGATAAAGATAAAAAAAATATCTCACCTGACCCAGTTACAAACGTAATTTCGATTATTATTTCAAAACTTGAGAAACAAAGTAAAACGAATAAACTTATTTTTAACAGGCTAGTTAAGCTCGAAAATAGTATTCGCAATAAACGTACCCCACCCTCGACATGAATGGATTTCTTAAAATTCTGACGTGGAATGCCAAGGGCCTTTGGCAAAAATTTGGAGAACTTGAATTGTATATGCAAGAAAAAGATATCGACATCTGTTTAATATCTGAAACTCACTCAAAGAGTAATTCGAAATTAAAGATTAAAGGTTACCTCGCATGTCATGCTCTACATCCATCGAATAAGGTTAGAGGTGGAGCCTCACTATATATAAATTGATCTTATACAAGTCAGAAGCAAACAATCCTCTCTAAATATATCTTCTATTTACTGCCCACCGCGATGCAAGATTGAGAAAATTGACTTTGAAAAAATGCTTAATTCCATTGGACAGCGGTTTGCCATCGGAGGGGACTTTAATGCAAAACATACATTCTGGGGATCTAGATGCATATCACAATACCGAATTTCATTCTACGGGTAAACCAACTTACCGGTCAAATGATGTTACAAAAATACCGGGTTCGATCGATTTTTTCATAGCAAAAGGTGTGCCTTCCAATCTAATCAAAGTTGACGAATGCTTTGAACTTTGCTCTGATCATTCTTCGTTCGTTCTAACAACGAAGAACTTAAAAATAAATACAGACAACTGTACTGGTTACTTGGAAATTATTCGACGCTTAACGTTGATAATAAGCTGCTGGGGGGTTGTACCATTGAAATTAATCTAAATATTTTACAAACTTTTGAAAACAAAATGTTAAGATCATTCGTCAATGAACCGTGGTAAAGGGTTTCTTAATAAGAGCCCTACAAAAGTTTTTTTAAATAAAACAAAAACGGTTTTGGATATCAATGAAAATCTTTATATCTGTGAAAGTACGCTCGATGCCATTATGTATGGAACTCGATTTCTTTGGCATGGCCACTACGGGCACGCTTGCAGAAGTACAGACGCTGAACCCAATCTTCGACGGTTTTCAGGCAAAAATCGGCCGATACTGCTGCAATTTCATGTTCGATATTCGTACGAAGTTCATCAATCGTCGCTAGCTTGTTGGCATAGACCATAGATTTGACGCAGCCCCACAGGAAATAGTCTAACGGCGTCAAATCGCACGACCGAGGCGGCCAAGCGACTGGACCATTTCGTGAGACAACACGTTCTCCAAACTTGGTTTCAAATAAATTGATTGTGGCATTCGCTGTGTGGCTTGTGGCGCCGTCCTGTTGGAACCGCATGTCCTCCAAGTCCATATCATCCAATTGGGGCCAAAAATATTCGGATATCATTGAACGGTAGCGATTCCCATTCACAGTAACGTACCGGTCTTGATCATCACGGAAGAAATACGGCCCAATGACGCCGCCGGCCCATAAACCACACCAAACCGTAATTTTTTCGGGGTGCAATGATGACTCATGGATTACGTGTGGATTACTGCCTGACCAATACCGCATATTTTGTTTATTGACTAAGCCATTCAGCCAGAAATGAGCCTCATCGCTGAAGATGATTTTTCGATGAAAATCCGAACAAACGACGCTTCTGGTTGTCAAGCGGCTTCAGTTCTTGCGTCAATTTAATCTTGTAAGGATGCAAAATTCGTCACAGAGATTCCCAACGCTTGAGAACGACGTGTGAGAGACACATTTGGGCTTTCTTCAACTGAAGCCTCAGCGGCAGCAATATTCTCGACGCTACGGGCACTTCTTTGTCTCACTGGGAGGGGAAAATTTTGTACTGTGCCTGTGGGTTCAAATCTGTCCACTAGACCCTCAATTGTTGATCTGCTAGGACGATTATGACGACCATAAATTGGACGTAGCGCTCTTAACGTTGAGGCCACTGACTCCGAATTTCGGTTGTAAATTTTAATAATTTGGACTTGTTGTTGGATCGTATATATTTCCATCATGAAATGGCAAACCTTACTGAAGAGAAATGTCAAAAGAGCGGCAAGACATATGACGTCGTTAGCTGTCCCTGTCGCTCAGCTTTTGTAGCGTCCCTGTTGAAAATCCCGATATATAAGGTATGAAGATCTACGCAGAGATCTATCTATTCCCGCGGTTAAAGACGAATACCGAAAAATTTTGCACGCAAACATAAAAAACTTTTATTGATACACGTTAACACAACGGTCTTCCAAACTCTTGACGAAACAAATTTATTGCGGGGTCTTCAAAGAACTAAGCCCTTAGATTTGGCCCGATAAGAACAAACTGACCATAAGTTGCGGAAAAAGCAGGAACTCTCACAGGAAAGTTACCAGCCAAACATTCATTACTCGTGATAAAAAAAATTGCTAGAGAAGTCGCATACTTAGTTACAATAAAAAATACAAAAAGGGTGGTGTTTTTAGTGGAGTTAAAGTCCCACACTTCGCTTTGGGCACGAGCTCATCGTGTCTTTTGAGATTTCCACCACCCAAGGAAAAAAAATATATATACACCCTTAGAATACCGGCGCTGTCTAAGTACGGCGTCAACTTAAACAATTGGCTACATACAGGTATATATTGGCTTAAACAAACTATTTCAGGAGCGAAAACTTCTCTTTGAGCGGCTTCAAGCTCTTTGACGAAGAGCTCACCATTTTCAAGAGGGTTACGTAAGCAGGTTTCTTTAAAACGAAGGACCCATGCCACGCATCAGCAATTTAGAATATTGTGCGAAACATATCAACAATTCTGCTACTCAATGCTTACTAAATTACTTTAAAGGGGCTCCAGTCCGGAATGAATCTGGGTCTCAACCAACATGCCTCTCCAAATAGACTGGTCCTTAGCTTACGGCCTCCAGTTACGCACTCCATGGTGGTTAAGTTCGGTTTGTACTTGTGGCGAGGTCTTGCTCTACTGCGTCCGACTTCTGGCTGGGAATTGAAGACTCTGTGGGCCGGAATATTAGTGTCCATTCGTTTTACAAGTCCTAGCCATCTTTAATTTCCAATTCGGAGTTTTTTGGCCAGCGCGTATAGTTCTTGGTCGAATCTTCATCTCTGTAGCCCGTCAAGGCAAACGGGACCGAAGATTTTTCGAAGAATTTTCATCTCAAATCCAGCAAGGATTTCTTCATCCGCTTTTGAGACAATCCACGCTTCAGTGCCGTAGAGCAGGACTGGTATGATCAGGGTCTTATATGGGATACACTGAGTAGTTTGAGTGAAGGCTTTACTACTTGACTGCCTTCTTAGTATGAAGAAACAGCGGTTGCCAAGAGTAATTCTTTACTTAATTTCTGACGAGATGTTGTTGTCAGAGTTAATTTTGTGACGTTCTCTCTGATTCGTCGAATTGTGTCAATTTTCGTGTTAACAGCATATTCTTCGTCTTGCTCCCATTTACTGCTAAACCCATTTTTCTGGCTATGGCATGTCATGTTGAGTCCTCTCAAGAATCGTATTGAAGAAGTCACATGACAGCGCATCGCCTTGCCTTAATCATTTTTTAATATCCAATGTGTCGGTCAGGACGTTTCAGACCCTGATAGAGCAACGAGAATTCTGCATCGGCATCCTACACAAACGGATGAGTTTGGGCGGTATAACAAAACTAGACATGGCTCATCTCCCTAAATGCTGTAAGTATGCGGCCTTGAAATCTATGAATAGGTGGTGCATATCAATTTGGACTTCGTGGGGTTTTCCAGGATCTGCCGAAGTAAGAACAGTTCCTGGCCTAAGACCACACTGATAAAGGACGATCAGGTTGTTGGTAAACGGTTTCAGGCATTCACATATTATGGCAGATAGGTACTTGTAGGCGATGTTGAGCAGATGTTGCCTGTGTAGTTGGCGCAGTTTAAAGGATCTCCTTTTTTGTTGATCGGGCAAACGATGCTGAGGTTAAATTCATTAGGCATACTTTCTTCCGACCAGATTTTGCTAATGAGTTTGTGGCTGTTACATACCAAGTCATCTCCGCCGGCTTTATAAAGCTCAGCGGGGCGGCCATCATTTCCGCCAGAATAATTAAGCTTGAGTTTAGATATTGCTATCCTAACTTCACTCAGATCGGGTGGTTGGCAGTTTTAGCTGTTGACAGCGGAATGTTGTCCGTCATCGCCGTCTCAACTACGATATTTTCTTGTTCATCTCGACAGGATTCTGTTTGAGCCTTGTATCCTTGGCTTTGACGTTTTACACTTTGGTAAAACTTGCGAACATCGTTCCTGGAGTGGCTCCACTCTATACCCTGGATCGAGCGCTTTTCTTGCTCTTTTTCTTCTTTCTGAAAAGCCGGTGTTCTTCCCTTCTTCTCTGCCTATAGAGCTCAAGGGCAGCTCTCGTATCCGCCTGCAGCTTAGCCTTGCAGGCCTCGTTCTTGGCTGCGAGCATCTGTCTGCCTTCCTCATCAAACCAATGGCTATAGTGTCCGTTACCAGTTGTCGTGTAGGCTATTTTTTCCGACAATACTGCTAAAGATGTCTTCTCTTCCTACATTTGCGTTATAGTCTGCCAGCACGATTTTAACATCGTACTTCGGTTATCCTCCGTTGGGGCATGAGCACATATAAGGCTGATTTAATTTCACGTTCCAGGTGCAGATACGAACGTCGTTGTCCTTTTCTCGTTTAGCAGGGTCGTCAACTGTAAAATCAGGGCTTTTTGAGGCTATTGGTTGCTTCGTAAAATTAAGTTTTTTCCATTGTTTAGTTAAGTTAACCCAAACCTCAACCTGTGGGGCCAGTTCCAATTTGTTAGATACCCATAGGACACGGTACCATCAGTATCCACTACGGTATTGCGCACTGCCGTTGGCCTTAAGGTTCATCCGACACCATCTCTGTTCAAGAGGCCTTACCTTTCAAATTCCTAGACAACCTGCTGTCCAAATTTGTCGAAGCGGCTTGTCTCGGTTCGCTTGGGACAGCAGGCCGGGTATTCATTCCGTGCCAATCTGACCTGGCTGTTTATAGTGTTGCCGTTTTTCATCGTGTTATCAACACTCAGGCTTATCGTTACGCAAGTCGAATCCGGTTGGATGAGACCAGTACCCGATGGTTACCACTTGCAGCTTAAAAATAAGCATTTCATGTATAGTCAGAATTAGAACCACTGAGAATGGCCAAGTTAAAGCTAATCAGAGTGTACCCTCGTTATACAACACCCAACCATCTTTCTACTTATTGCGCTAGCATTTAAAAGAAACCTTGGACGCAACTCGTTTTCGAACACCTTGCTTCTGTTGGTATCTGCATCTGCTGGTTGCAGAGTCCAATCCTTTCCGCCTTTTCAGGCAATTGAAGAAACTCCGCACCTCTTATCCACTTTCTATCAAGATTGAGCTTCGTCGGATATCGTGCTCGTGTCGAAGAATGTGAAGAATGATGTCCTTTGCGGCTGTCAAATGAGAAAAATGACATATTGGCATTTTGAACCGAGTTAATGAAGAACGGTCTTCTCTCCACAGCTTCCCCGCTCGAAAACTTCTTGAGGTATTTGCTCATTCCATCCCACAGCATATGTCCAGACTGATCGAAGCAAAAACTTCACATATATCGTAAAGTTGGGAACCAGACATGGCAAAATTCCCTTTTTGTAGGACATCTCCCATTGGATTTTAAATATGTTTTCCACCGGATCTCAACACATCCCAACGATTTTCTCCGTAGCAGATTGTAATCGTCAACGTAGTGCTGGCGGATGATTGCCTGTACAGCTCTTGGATGAATGTGCAAGTATCTCGCGGAGTTGAAATTCTTACCCTTATTAGCTGAGAACGGCGAGCAGCTTGCACCCAATATCATATAATCGCCAATTGGCTCTTTCTTGTCTTCTCCCCAAAGGAAACGCTTCGATGATGGAACATTTCTCGGATATCTCCAGACACTGCTACAGCTCTCAGATGAGTTTTAAACAGGATCATAAGCAGATATTTTAATTAATCTGGACCTTTGTGCAGGAACGTGTTCCTTTCCCACTTTCGCCGCTGCATAAAACACCAACTTCACTTTGTTCGGCTTATTTGGATTCCTCACACCCAAATGAGAGAGGTACCAAGTCCTTGATGTGTTGGTGTTTGCTTAAGCTGTCGTCGATTTTCTTGTATATCCATATTTGAAATAGCCCGCAATGAAGTTCTTGTACGTCTCGTCATATTAAGGATCCCATTACAACCTACCCTCCAGATTAAATAATCTTCGTTTTGCTGTTTCATTCTAGCTAAGATATCAAGAACGTCTTTCTTTTCGAGGATAACCGTCTGATATCGGCAACTCAGTTTTATAGTAGTACCTGACAAAATTTCCAAGGATCTTTTGGCAAATGAAGAGACTAGCTGTTCCATTGGGTTCTTGACTCCGAAATACTCCTTCACTTCTTTAAACAAGAGATCGTCCTGCTCACTACTAAGTTGCTTGCTATAAAGAATGGTTTTTTCTAAAGAGTCTGCTACGGCATCTGTGGATGTCTTTCCGTAGATGATCCACCCCAGCTGGTTTGAATTATAATTGGTCCATCATCTACTTGCTCGAGAGTTCCTAGTGGTGCACCTAGATGGCTGTTGTCGAGGCCAACGAGTATTCGTGGCGAATGGGACTTTGTTAAGATGGCGATTCGACAACTGAAGTTCGTCTTGGTTGACTGTTTGAGTCGGCAGGCTTAAGTCATTAAAAGTGTGTATACCATTCATTCTGTATCTCTTGGCACCTTCTCTATCTGCACATATGTCGGAATCCACTATGAAAGATTCCTTTGCTTCGGTATCTCTACAAAATCATTGAAAGTTTAATTTCTTCTTGTGTCCATTTAAACGCAACATTTTGTTTAGATGGATCACTCTTGATAGTGACAGATTATCTGCATATGCTTACGTTGATATGACGACGTTGTTACCATAGAGCCTTTCAGGTAAAACGCGGAACAGTATCTCGGCGTTGGTATTATTGTGATAGCTAAGCAAAGGTTTCGAATATCAGGCATCAGCTGGGACATCTGCGGTAACTACTGGCACCAACGGCTCAAGTAGTAAAGAATTATGCATTCTAGAACAACCATTAAGCCCATACTCTTTTTGTCTACTTAATGAAGTCCCACTTTTTTGGACAACTTAGTTTGACAAAGGCTTCGCAGTCGTTAACTGGATGCAGCTTCTTTTCACAGTGGCGGCATTTGCTTCTGGCAGAAATGGCTGGAGTGTCTTGCCCAGATACATGCAGAATCTTCTTGGGACTCGACTTCTGCTCTGAATGGGCTGGAGGCAATAAATAGGTCGATGTAACCAAACAGACAAGCCTTGCAATCTCGGTCACCCACTCAGCAAAATGTTTGACGGTAGGATATTGCACATTGGCCATTCCAAAGGTCCACCAGTAAATACAGGCATATCCTGTCACTTGTCACCATTTCCGAAATTCTGTATCTGCTGGGACGAACCACTTGGTGGATAAATCGGAGGTGATGTAAACGATTGCGAAGGAATGAATTGCTGTCCACATGACCACGATGAACTCAACGGTGGCAGAAATGTTGGCACGGCATGAGCGCTTGCTTTCGATCTGAATGCGTCTGTTGTTGAAGGTGCAAATCTAATGGAATGTGATGGAGGGTACACTGATGGCAAGAACATTGAGAAGGTGTTATATGCACATCCAACGTTGCTTTATACGACGGCGGCATCAACTGTTCTTGATGTTTCAGACGATTCAAGTGTGGAGAGAACCACAATATAGGAGAGTGTAGTCTAGGAAAGGAGCGGGTCATAGACATGACCCTGCTTAAATGTGCACTATGCGGAGGCGACGAGCACCCTGCAAACTATCGGCGCTGCTCAAAGTTTCAGCAAATAAAACTAACTAAAAAAGCGAAGCAAAGGGTAGTGAAGAATCAGATAGCCGTTCGCCTTCCTTAATGTCCGTCAACCACCAAATTTCCTAAGCCCAAATGGCGTCAGGAAAGGGAAAAACAGTACAGCATCCACCTAAGGAAGCCAGACAGGCCCCCGTGGCTCAGGCTCCAGCATGGATGCGGATTTGTTGACTACGTTGCGGGCTATTCAAGGTCAGCTAATCGGACTTCAAAACCAGTTACGGGAGCAGGCTTCAAGGGTAGACTATATCTACTCCTTGTTGCCGAGTTTAACGCAACTTAGATCGTAATGGGCGCGCTGTCAGAGAGACCCTTAAAGATCCTGTCTGTGAATGTAAATTCACTGATTAGGATCGAACGTAGAGATAATATTTTCCAGTTGCTTTTAGACCAAAGTCCCGATGTGCTTATGGCTAGCGAAACTAAGCTAAGCCAGAAGCATAAATTGACTAATAGTGATTACAATATCGTAAGAAGGGACCGGCCCAACTATACTCAAGGAGGCGGGGTCGCTATCATTATACGAAAAGGCAATAGTTATAGAGTCATATATAATGGTGAAGTGCGCCGATTCCGGCTGCGTCATATGCATTCCTCTCCAACAAGGGAAGCAACTGTATGTGATAGCGGCCTTCGCACCGGAAGCACCGCAGCCTTCACTTTTTACAACAGAGCTCGGAAAACTTTTCGAATCTATAGGACTGAATACAGTGGAGACCTCTTATCTTTTGGCCGAATTTAAATGCCAAACACGAAGATTGGGGAAATCAATTACAAAATCCTCGGGGTAACTAGCTTTACAATTGGATGGCCCACTACAATGTTGAATAAAGGATCGACATTCTCGCCACACATGGGCCATCGTTTCCGAGATGCGGTGCTTTCCTGGATCTTTTACTGCGAGACACAAGACTGACAGTCACTTACAGTGTAGGTCAACACCCGCGAAACTGTTTACGAGCTTATGGCGTTGAAGGAGTATGTGCCTGTGCATTCTTACAACTACGATAAGATGAGCTGGCCTCGATTCACCAACGCCTTATCAAGAGAACTACGTTCGAGTTCCATTTCACCACCAAACGACAGAAACCTAACAAACAACGAAATCGACGAATACGTACAACAAATGGACGAAACAATTCAGCGAACAATGAACAGGACCATACCGAAGTACAAAGAACATGACATAACGTGTACGTACAGGAACGCGACCTTTGACGCACTACACAGGCAAAAAAGCGGACTTCTGACAAGACTTAAACTTAGTACACTGAAGGCGTCGATCAAAAACATCAACCAATTGATCAAGGAGAACTATCGGTTGTCCATTAATTTGTTTTGGAATAACAGAATTCTGGCCGTAAATTCCAGCGACCCGAGTATGTTTCCACAAATTAATAAGATCTTTAGGAGGAAAGGTCATAACGACCTTCCGTGTATTAAGCTACAACGAACAACTGACAATAAAAACATACATTTGACAGCAGGAATTGATCCGGGGGAAGCCGTCTTCGACGACGATTTCTATGTTATTGAAGTTTGTTTCCTGAGAGTTTTCAGGAACGAAATAAAAATGTCCAACGATGATTTCTGGATTTGCAAATTAAAACGACTTGATGATTTTATTTAATTAACACACTTTATTTTTACAAACTAAACTCAATCAAAGACTAATCGGAATAGCAATTGGAATTTAATTTTCTTTGCCAAAGAGCTAACTGCTCAGTCATATTGAGAGAGAGTTTATAGGACTGCGATACCGATACTGTAAAGTCGTAAATTTCTACCAGATGAATACCTATTCAGCCCTAAGCTGTTTAAAGCGCAGCACGCTACTGTTTTTAAGGCGCAGCTCGCCGAAAGAGTATGGCCAGTTACGGCCGCAGTGAAAATAAGTTGAGAGTCGAGAGTAAGTTCAAGACTGATTTTATTAATAAATTTGTTTGGTATTTATATACAATTTCTTTTGCTCTATCGAACATATCCATCGTACATCGATCGCTGACCTCTCGTTGTTCGATTGCCTCATATGCATATTTGGGTTAATGCCCGGACATTCAGAGAATTGTCCATCTTGCACAATCCAATATCCAAACACACTCACTGCAGCGGACTTCTAATGCTGAGCTCGCAACAAACATATGATACACTTTCTGGCGTGTGCTTATTGTGTACTCATATGTTTATTACTTATTGTGTACTCATATGTTTATTACCGGTCGGCTTTATGCCCATGCATACGTGAGTGTCAAATATCGAGCACGAATGGATCAATGCATCTATGTGGATATTAAACGGTCGCTGGTGCGATCCCCTTCACACCACCCTTCTTGGGGAAAAAAAGGAGAAATCATACATGTTTTGATTTCTTCTTTTTCTGCGCCGTTTGTACAAAAGGATTTATAATTAGCAATGTCTGTTTACATTATTATGCTATTGATTTTATCTTTATACAATTTTGATTTTATTATTTTATAAATATATATGCATGTTTCTTTTTAATTATAATGCTTACTCTATGTTGTACAACGCAAAAACAGATGAGAGCCATCTCTCCTATTAAACAATTTTTTTTTAATATAATTATATAATAGGAACTTAATGTATTTATTAGTGTTAATGTTTGGTTTGTTTATTTAAATATATGAGTAATAGTAATAAAGGTGTATAATGTTTATTGATTTTAAGAAATTTTAATTATTTACAACTTGTGTTTTCCTAAGACTAAAACTAATAGGTTTATTTAAATATACATCTACAAAATAATAATTTTAGTTATTACATTTTAGGTATTAATAGTATAGATTGAGTAAAATGTTAACAAATAAAGATATTTAGTTTCATTATAAGTACAATTTATTTAATAAACAGAAATGAATAATTAATTCATCATAATTAATGAAAATATTAAAAATAGAATTATTAATAATTAAATATATATATCAAATTTCGCAAGTTTAACAAAATGTATTAGATATGAGACATTCTTATTAAAAATTTTTTTTTATCTATTTAGATTTACAACGATCATATGTTTGAATGTATAATATCTCATTTCAAATTACTGTTCAGAAGAATTACAGCAGCAACATATAAATATAAAATGGTTTTAATCTATTTTTGTGTACCTTCATTGTTTTGTTTTCGTATTTAATCTCACAATTTACTCCATTCTGAGATAATACTTCGTATGGTCCTATATATATTGGGTCTAATTTCTTCCTACATTCGTTTCTAAGCAAAACTAAACTTCCTACATTAAAATCCGAAATCTTTGCCTTAACATCACTATCGTACCTATTTTTTCTTATTATTTTCTTTGCTATTAAGGTATCTCGGACATCTTTGTGAACAATCTGCAATTTATGTTTTAGGTCTATCACATAGTCTTCGTAGTTATAAACTGGATCTACAGTTTTGGTTAGGTTGGAAGGTAGTTCGCATTGTCTTCCGAACACTAGTTCAAAATGTGTAAACCCTGTTTCCGAATGTACTGAAGTATTGTAGCAGAAAACATAATATGGTAGCCATGTGCTCCAATCTGTATGTTTCTCAGATACATAACTCCTAAGATACGCTCCTAAAACTTTATGCGTATTCTCTAATACTCCTATGCTTTCGTGATGGTAAGCTGTTGATTGCAACTGTTCTATCTTCAGCAATTTACACATATCTTTGAATACCTTATTCAAAAATTCGGTACCTTGATCTGATGCTATTCTACTAGGTACCCCATATTTAAGAACGAAACGTTCAACTAGTCCCTTAGCAACAGTGTTAGCTTCTTTATTTGGCAATGGTATTGCTTCCGTGAATTTTGTTAGTTCGTCTTGCAAAGTTAAAATGTATTTAGATCCATTTTCTGATTCATCGAGGGGTCCTAATAAGTCTAGAAAGATTTTTTCGAAACTAGATTCAGCTGTCGTTGTAATTGTTAAAGGCTGTTTTTTTGGTTGAATATATTTATTTCGTTGACACATTGGGCAGTGCTTTACGTATGTCGTCACATCGTTTTGCATCCCTGTCCATATATATTTCTTTCTTATATTTCTTAACATGCGATTTATTCCAGCATGTCCACTTGTTGGTAACATATGATAATCATTCAATAATAGTTTTATTTTGCAAGGGTCTGTAATCTTCGTTACATTGTTCAAAAGGTGTACAATAATTTTATTTTCTTTAAATATTTCTTTTATTTTTTTCTTTAATATATTAATTTTCTCCTTATGACGGCCGTCTGAGAGCTTTAATAATTCTTCTTTTGTAATGTGAACTTTCTTGATGGATAAAGTCCCGATGTGCTTATGGCTAGCGAAACTAAGCTAAGCCAGAAGCATAAATTGACTAATAGTGATTACAATATCGTAAGAAGGGACCGGCCCAACTATACTCAAGGAGGCGGGGTCGCTATCATTATACGAAAAGGCAATAGTTATAGAGTCATATATAATGGTGAAGTGCGCCGATTCCGGCTGCGTCATATGCATTCCTCTCCAACAAGGGAAGCAACTGTATGTGATAGCGGCCTTCGAACCGGAAGCACCGCAGCCTTCACTTTTTACAACAGAGCTCGGAAAACTTTTCGAATCTATAGGACTGAATACAGTGGAGACCTCTTATCTTTTGGCCGAATTTAAATGCCAAACACGAAGATTGGGGAAATCAATTACAAAATCCTCGGGGTAACTAGCTTTAC
This sequence comes from Rhingia rostrata, assembly GCA_949824845.1. Classification (NCBI taxonomy): domain Eukaryota; kingdom Metazoa; phylum Arthropoda; class Insecta; order Diptera; family Syrphidae; genus Rhingia; species Rhingia rostrata. The sequence continues at coordinate 39,796,783 of OX463759.1, forward strand.
AATTGGATGGCCCACTACAATGTTGAATAAAGGATCGACATTCTCGCCACACATGGGCCATCGTTTCCGAGATGCGGTGCTTTCCTGGATCTTTTACTGCGAGACACAAGACTGACAGTCACTTACAGTGTAGGTCAACACCCGCGAAACTGTTTACGAGCTTATGGCGTTGAAGGAGTATGTGCCTGTGCATTCTTACAACTACGATAAGATGAGCTGGCTTCGATTCACCAACGCCTTATCAAGAGAACTACGTTCGAGTTCCATTTCACCACCAAACGACAGAAACCTAACAAACAACGAAATCGACGAATACGTACAACAAATGGACGAAACAATTCAGCGAACAATGAACAGGACCATACCGAAGTACAAAGAACATGACATAACGTGTACGTACAGGAACGCGACCTTTGACGCACTACACAGGCAAAAAAGCGGACTTCTGACAAGACTTAAACTTAGTACACTGAAGGCGTCGATCAAAAACATCAACCAATTGATCAAGGAGAACTATCGGTTGTCCATTAATTTGTTTTGGAATAACAGAATTCTGGCCGTAAATTCCAGCGACCCGAGTATGTTTCCACAAATTAATAAGATCTTTAGGAGGAAAGGTCATAACGACCTTCCGTGTATTAAGCTACAACGAACAACTGACAATAAAAACATACATTTGACAGCAGGAATTGATCCGGGGGAAGCCGTCTTCGACGACGATTTCTATGTTATTGAAGTTTGTTTCCTGAGAGTTTTCAGGAACGAAATAAAAATGTCCAACGATGATTTCTGGATTTGCAAATTTAAACGACTTGATGATTTTATTTAATTAACACACTTTATTTTTACAAACTAAACTGAATCAAAGACTAATCGGAATAGCAATTGGAATTTAATTTTCTTTGCCAAAGAACTAACTGCTCAGTCATATTGAGAGAGAGTTTATAGGACTGCGATACCGATACTGTAAAGTCGTAAATTTCTACCAGATGAATACCTATTCAGTCCTAAGCTGTTTAAAGCGCAGCACGCTACTGTTTTTAAGGCGCAGCTCGCCGAAAGAGTATGGCCAGTTACGGCCGCAGTGAAAATAAGTTGAGAGTCGAGAGTAAGTTCAAGACTGATTTTATTAATAAATTTGTTTGGTATTTATATACAATTTCTTTTGCTCTATCGAACATATCCATCGTACATCGATCGCTGACCTCTCGTTGTTCGATTGCCTCATATGCATATTTGGGTTAATGCCCGGACATTCAGAGAATTGTCCATCTTGCACAATCCAATATCCAAACACACTCACTGCAGCGGACTTCTAATGCTGAGCTCGCAACAAACATATGATACACTTTCTGGCGTGTGCTTATTGTGTACTCATATGTTTATTACTTATTGTGTACTCATATGTTTATTACCGGTCGGCTTTATGCCCATGCATACGTGAGTGTCAAATATCGAGCACGAATGGATCAATGCATCTATGTGGATATTAAACGGTCGCTGGTGCGATCCCCTTCACACCACCCTTCTTGGGGAAAAAAAGGAGAAATCATACATGTTTTGATTTCTTCTTTTTCTGCGCCGTTTGTACAAAAGGATTTATAATTAGCAATGTCTGTTTACATTATTATGCTATTGATTTTATCTTTATACAATTTTGATTTTATTATTTTATAAATATATATGCATGTTTCTTTTTAATTATAATGCTTACTCTATGTTGTACAACGCAAAAACAGATGAGAGCCATCTCTCCTATTAAACAATTTTTTTTTTAATATAATTATATAATAGGAACTTAATGTATTTATTAGTGTTAATGTTTGGTTTGTTTATTTAAATATATGAGTAATAGTAATAAAGGTGTATAATGTTTATTGATTTTAAGAAATTTTAATTATTTACAACTTGTGTTTTCCTAAGACTAAAACTAATAGGTTTATTTAAATATACATCTACAAAATAATAATTTTAGTTATTACATTTTAGGTATTAATAGTATAGATTGAGTAAAATGTTAACAAATAAAGATATTTAGTTTCATTATAAGTACAATTTTTAAACAGAAATGAATAATTAATTCATCATAATTAATGAAAATATTAAAAATAGAATTATTAATAATTAAATATATATATCAAATTTCGCAAGTTTAACAAAATGTATTAGATATGAGACATTCTTATTAAAAATTTTTTTTTATCTATTTAGATTTACAACGATCATATGTTTGAATGTATAATATCTCATTTCAAATTACTGTTCAGAAGAATTACAGCAGCAACATATAAATATAAAATGGTTTTAATCTATTTTTGTGTACCTTCATTGTTTTGTTTTCGTATTTAATCTCACAATTTACTCCATTCTGAGATAATACTTCGTATGGTCCTATATATATTGGGTCTAATTTCTTCCTACATTCGTTTCTAAGCAAAACTAAACTTCCTACATTAAAATCCGAAATCTTTGCCTTAACATCACTATCGTACCTATTTTTTCTTATTATTTTCTTTGCTATTAAGGTATCTCGGACATCTTTGTGAACAATCTGCAATTTATGTTTTAGGTCTATCACATAGTCTTCGTAGTTATAAACTGGATCTACAGTTTTGGTTAGGTTGGAAGGTAGTTCGCATTGTCTTCCGAACACTAGTTCAAAATGTGTAAACCCTGTTTCCGAATGTACTGAAGTATTGTAGCAGAAAACATAATATGGTAGCCATGTGCTCCAATCGGTATGTTTCTCAGATACATAACTCCTAAGATACGCTCCTAAAACTTTATGCGTATTCTCTAATACTCCTATGCTTTCGTGATGGTAAGCTGTTGATTGCAACTGTTCTATCTTCAGCAATTTACACATATCTTTGAATACCTTATTCAAAAATTCGGTACCTTGATGTGATGCTATTCTACTAGGTACCCCATATTTAAGAACGAAACGTTCAACTAGTCCCTTAGCAACAGTGTTAATTCTTTATTTGGCAATGGTATTGCTTCCGTGAATTTTGTTAGTTCGTCTTGCAAAGTTAAAATGTATTTAGATCCATTTTCTGATTCATCGAGGGGTCCTAATAAGTCTAGAAAGATTTTTTCGAAACTAGATTCAGCTGTCGTTGTAATTGTTAAAGGCTGTTTTTTTGGTTGAATATGTTTATTTCGTTGACACATTGGGCAGTGCTTTACGTATGTCGTCACATCGTTTTGCATCCCTGTCCATATATATTTCTTTCTTATATTTCTTAACATGCGATTTATTCCAGCATGTCCACTTGTTGGTAACATATGATAATCATTCAATAATAGTTTTATTTTGCAAGGGTCTGTAATCTTCGTTACATTGTTCAAAAGGTGTACAATAATTTTATTTTCTTTAAATATTTCTTTTATTTTTTTCTTTAATATATTAATTTTCTCCTTATGACGGCCGTCTGAGAGCTTTAATAATTCTTCTTTTGTAATGTGAACTTTCTTGATGGATAAAGGTCCGCAAATTTTATGCACGTCCCTCGACAACATTTTGTCAAATGATGCCGATCGGGCGGTAGTGCTGTTCTTAGATTTTTCTTCATCATTTAATAATGGTACGCAAGTTTTCTGCACGTCCCTCGACAACATTTTGTCAAATGATGTCGATCGGGCATAAATGCTTATCGTGGACCGATTTAAAACTAGACAACTACTGTCTGGTACGTAACCCAATATTTCATTTGGACTTACTACTCTAGTACCCTTTAATTTTGCAAATTCTTCATCATCTTTCATGAAGCTATTTATTATTTTTAGTTCAACTATTTTTAATCCTTTGTCTGGTGGTTTTAAAAGTTACCTTATTATCTCTTCGTGGTTTTTACTTTCCTTAGTAGTGTTTTCCTCCTGTTGGTTTGAATCAGACTGTTTGGCTTGTGCTCTAGTTGTAACACAAACGTATAACCTTTTTAAATCTTCTGAACTATATTGTATTCTGCTCAGAGCGTCTGCAGTGCAGTTATTTTTTCCTGGTGAATACTCGACGTAAAAATTATATTCTTCCAACAATAACCTGAATTTAGTTAATCGACTGGAAGGTTCTTTTAGTGAGAACAAGTACACTAGAGGCCTGTGGTCAGTTAAAATTTTGAATCGTCTTCCGAACAGATATGGTCGGTAGTGGTTTATTGCCCATACTATCGCGAGTAATTCCTTTTCGATAGTGCTGTAATTTTTCTCGGCTTTGTTAAGAGTTTTACTTGCGTAGGCAACTGGTTTATCATTGAAATTTGATAAAACGGCACCTAACGCAAATCCTGACGCGTCTGTTCGTAATATGAATTCCTTTTCAAAATTTGGGAATTGTAGAATTGTTGGGCTTATTAAAAATTCTTTTAGCAATTCGAAGGCTGTTTCACAGTCTTTATTAAAATTGAATTCTACATTCTTCCTTAATAACCGATTAAGAGGAGTTGCTAGTGTAGCGAAATTTGGTATGAATTTCCTATAATAGTTGGCAAATGCCACGAATCTTCGTACTTCGTCTGCGTTTTGAGGATTAGGGTAATAACGCTTGATTTTGAGGGATCCGGTACGATTCCCTTGTCAGATATTATATGTCCTAAATATAGTACTTCTTTTCTGAGGAAAGTACATTTCTTAGGGTGTATTTTAAGGTTTACTTCCCTTAGTCTTTCAAAAACGTCAATCAAATTCTTATTGTGGTGTTTCAAATTTCTACCAAAAACTATCAAATCATCAAGGTATACGAAACAACGTGAGTAAGTTAAACCGGACATAGCTACTGACATCATCCTAGAAAAAGTACTAGGTGATATTTTTAGACCCATTGGAAGGCGTTTGAGTTGGTAATGACCGTTTTCTGTCGAAAATGCAGTGCAAGGTCTACTATTCTTTTCTAATTCCATTTGGTAATATCCTTGACTTAAATTTATACATGAAAAATATGTTGCTCCGCCTACCATGTCAAATATATCAGTTATATTCGGTAGAGGGAACTTATCATCTTCAATAACATCGTTCACTTTTCTGTAGTCGATTACCAGTCTAAATTTTTGTACCCCTGTTACTGGATCTTTTTTCTTAGGTACAATAAGGATGGGTGAATTCCATGCGGAAATTGATGGTTCAATAATATCGTCCGCAGGCATCTTTTTTACTTCGGCTTGGACGTCTGTTTTCTGAGAATGCGGTAATCTGTATGGCTTAGTATATTTAGGGGTGACTCCTTCTTTTAGTGTTATTTGGGCCTGACCTATATGTGTGTGTGTTAATTCGTCTTGGTCTAGATGGAAAATATCTTGAAATTTAGAGCATATAGTTTCGAGTTCAGATTTTTCTTCCTCGTTAAGTGTATCAAAATTTATTTCTTTTAGTAATTTTTTTGTTCGTGTATGGGAGAACTGTGGTGTTTGTTCGTATTTTAATACATCATAGTCTGATAAAGGTGTTGACTTTGGCTCTATCCATTTTATTCTTACTTCGGATTCCCTAGTGTTTAAAATTTTTATTGGTATTTTTCCTTGCTTACTTTGAGATATAGAGCTTGCCATAAATACTCCTTCACACAATTCTTGTGAATGAAATACTCGGACATCTGTATGTTTGCTTTCTAACCAGTAAGTGGTTTCAGATCCAGGTGAAATATGAAGTGTACATAACTGTTCTGAGTTAAATATGGGTAAAGAAATTTGATTTATATCTGTAGCTAATTTTAGTGTGAAATGTTCTAAGTCAATTATTGCACCAAAGTCTTTTAGAAAATTTGCACCGATAATACCGTCTAATGGTACCGGGAATGAGTCTGGTACAACGTGAAAAGTGTAGGCTGTTTCATGTTGTCCTAACAGAAGTGTGTTGGTACATGTACCTATAGTTGTTAGTTCGCCAGAAATACCCATTATGGTTGTTCTATTGCCTGTATTTACTGAAATATGTTGATCTATAATTTGTTGTTTTATTGTACAAATTGATGCACCAGTGTCTAATAAGAATTTGATATTTGTTTTGTTATTAACATTGAGTTGGACATATATGTGGCAGTAAGCTTAGTGAATGCCCCCCGATTGGCCGGCTTCCCCATCGGTGGGTAGATCGTTTCCCTTATTCATCATATACATAGATTCTCCCTGTCGGTATTCATCCTGAGTAGTACTGCTCCGATGTTGGTTTGATACACCATTATTTCGCGAATAATTTCTGTTATTCCCTTGTGGTCTTTGATTTCTAACATGGTTCGCTTGTCGTGGACCGTTATTATAGTTATTATTCCCCCGTCTTTGTGGGTTATTATTATTATTCCTTGGCTGATAATTATTCGTGTTACCTCGGTAATTATGGAAACGAGGTGGTTGCTGGGTCGAATTCGGTTGATAGATATTGTTGGGTTGTCTTTGGAAATTACGATTGTTTTGATAGCTCTGTGTATTTTGACGGTTATAATTAGCTTGGTACGAATTGCTGGGATAATCATTCGAAGATCTTTGGGGATATCGAGGGTTGTTGGCATATTGGATGGTTTCCGTGTCGGGTGCCGCACTTGGAGCTAATTCCAACAAATGTTCGATAGCATCTTGCATTTTTGTATGCCGCGCACTATCGAGAATTTTTTTGAACCGGTCACTAACTCCTTTTTTTAGGAACGCTAGCCCTCTATGTTCATTGGCTACCTTTAACGTTTCCCTGGATCCTTCGCCTTGGATACCTATCTCCAATTCGGTCATTTTTGCAATTAAGTGCTCTACTTCTGACACAAATTCCCTCATCGGTCTGTTTCGTTGACGCGACCGATCTAATTTAGCCTGGATACTCTCTATATTATCTCTATCCCCGCATTTAGCTAATAAGTTTGTTTTTAGTTCTGCAAAAGTTTCCGTTTTTACGGTCCCTAATTCCGTTAAGGATTTTCCCTTTATTTTGCATTTTAGCAAAAATGTTATGAGTGTAGTTTTTGAAGAGTCATTGAGAGTGTCGTAGTAGAATTCTACGCTATTTAAGAAATCTCTTATACTCTCAGTTCGGTTGCTATCTGTGTCGCAAGTTAGCACGGGCAACTTTTGCGCCGTGTTAAAATCGAACTCACTCATTTCGAATTTGGGTTTAGAGTATATTTTTATTGCTTTTAACTTTTCTTCGAGGTCGGCCTCGGTGGTATCTCCTAAATGGATATTGTTGTTTACTATTTCTTCTGATTCTTTTCTATATGATTTTGCCTCGGTTGTTAACCGTTCTAAAAATCCTAGTTCTATAGGGGACAAACTCTTTTGGTCCAAAGCTAAGTAGTGGATAATAAAATCGTCCCAAAGTGCTAATATTTCTTTTAATTTCTCGTTTGTCCCTTTGGGTTTTCGAGTACGGTTCGGAGATTTTTTTAAACTTTTGTAACAATTTTTTAATTTCCCTACAGCTTCTTACAAGAGTTTAAAATCCATTAATTCAGATAACTACGAAAATACAAAAAAAATGTTTGGTCAAAAAATGGTAATGGAAACATTGATTAAACGAAAACAAGAAAATGAAGAAAAAAATGTTTGTCCAATAATTCTTTCAAACAGACATTCTTCTGGAAGCAACGTTGTGCTGAATGATCTGCTTACGTACAGTCTTTTGAAATTTTTTTTGTAATTTATCTTTTATAAATTTAAGACAGATTATAATGGCTATTATAGTAATAATCATTGTTACGTCAATGCCAAAATGGGTGGATCCATCCATTTGGTTCTGTTGAGGACCGTTGTTATTAATAACGACCTCTTCAGCTTTGGATTGGGTCTTTCCCATATTTGAGAAAAAAAAATGAAATTATTAAAAGAAATTTTTTTTTTAATTCTATAAAATTTGTTATATATATTTTGTTTTTTTTTAAAAAGATTATTAATTTAAAATAGATTTTTTTTTTATAGATAAATAGTTTTTATTATTCTTTTTTTTTTTGATTTATGGTCTGTGGTGTTATACAGCTGGTGGTGTAGAACGCCTGGTCCTCGGCTCGCCGTTGTCTGGTCTTCTGGTTGTAATTGGGTAATTTTTAAAAGGAGACTTTTAAATCGGATATCATTAATTCTTCCATCTTTAAATTGTTTTTTCTCTTAATTTCTGTAACTGGTCGATTAGTTTCTTTTTCAGTTGGGCGTCAGCAGTTATAGGGATAATTTTATGCAGCTCCGCCCGCTGCTGCCGTTGTCTAACTTTCCTTCCCCCTCTGCTTCTTCTCTTCTTTGTGTCCTTCTGTTCCTTTTCAGCTCGCTGTTGCGTCATGACTTCTTGTCTCTTTCTATATTGCTCGATAGTTATAGCCTTTGGTCCGGCTGATTTTAGGGTTGGTATATATATTGGTGGTCTTTCTTCCGTCCTTGCTGGTCCTTGGGGACCGTACTGATTGTCCAGGTCTTCAAAAAGACGGTCCAGCCCTTCTTTGTCGTACTGCATTTGTAATATCTCGTTTTACAGTTCGATTTTGTGGTTGTGGTCGCTCACTCTTCGCCTATTTTAATCTAAACGAAGCTGGCAAGATCGCCATGTAAAGTCGTAAATTTCTACCAGATGAATACCTATTCAGCCCTAAGCTGTTTAAAGCGCAGCACGCTACTGTTTTTAAGGCGCAGCTCGCCGAAAGAGTGTGGCCAGTTACGGCCGCAGTGAAAATAAGTTGAGTATCAAGTATCATTTTATTAATAAATTTGTTTGGTATTTATATACAATTTCTTTTGTTCTATCGAATATATCCATCGTACATCGATCGCTGACCTCTCGTTGTTCGATTGCCTCATATGCATATTTGGGTTAATGCCCGGACATTCAGAGAATTGTCTATCTTGCACAATCCAATATCCAAACACACTCACTGCAGCGGACTTCTAATGCTGAGCTCGCAACAAACATATGATACACTTTCTGGCGTGTGCTTATTGTGTACTCATATTTTTATTACTTATTGTGTACTCATATGTTTATTACCGGTCGGCTTTATGCCCATGCATACGTGAGTGTCAAATATCGAGCACGAATGGATGCATTGCTATGTGGATATTAAACGGTCGCTGGTGCGATCCCCTTCACAATACATTAATTCGCCCTTTGCAGATTTTTTGCTTTGGGTTATAATACGATTGTTGAGGTGAATAAATTATTAAAATGGTAAAAGATTATAAATTTCAAATGTAATATTATTTCATAATTTCAAATAATTTTTAAAAATAATTATATTTAAAAAGATAAATGATGTAAGAACATTCTGCCCGCCTTGAAGTATCTGCCAGATACTTTAACAATCTACTGGAAGTGGTGCTAAACGATGAATAGCTCTTCTTAAAATTTCCTTTTTCGTCTTGAGATCCACAACTCGTACTTTACCATCCTGGAAAGGTATAATTTTAATTATTTTCCCCATCAACCACTGTTGAGATGGAATATTGTCATCTGATATTAAGACCAGCATATCCAGCTTGATATTTTCCGAGGATGATTTCCACTTTGCCCTCTTTTGTAGCTCCAGCAGGTACTCTTTAGACCACCGAGCCCAAAAGTGCTGCCTGATTTCGGAGATACGTCGCCATTGCTTGAATCCGGATGATCCTGACAATGGTACTAATGGTTCTGCGATGGCAGATAAGGGACCGCCAACCAAAAAGTGTCCTGGGGTCAACACTGCCTCGTCACTATGATCGCTTGACATCGCACACAGAGGTCGAGAATTTAAAATTGCTTCTATATCCGCTACTACCGTCGAAACTCTTCAAATGTCAGATAGGCTTGCCCAACCGTTCTGAAGAGATGATTTTTGGCAGATTTGACGGCTGCCTCCCAGAGTCCTCCAAAATGTGGTGCTCTCGGAGGTATGTGATGGAACTCAATCTGTTCAGCTGCACACTAGGACGCAATCGCCTTTTCTGTCTGTTTCTCCAGAAACTGTTGCCGAAATTCAAGAAGCTCATTTCGTGCACCGACGAAGTTTGTACCATTGTCGCAATATAGGTCACGACATAAACCTTGACGTGCAACAAGTCTTCTAAGCGCCGCTATGAATCCTTGGCTGGATAGATCCGAGACGACTTCTAGATGAACGGCTTTCACTGCAAAGCAAACAAAAACTGCAACGTATGCTTTATGCGTATGTTGTCCTCGCCGCCTTAAGGTGAGATGGAACGGTCCGCAAAAGTCTACGCCGGTCGTCAAAAATGGTCTGGTTAGCTGCACTCGATTGAATGGTAGATTTTCCATGATCTGCGTTAACAATTTGGGCCGGTACTTTACACAATGAAGGCATCTGTCAACTACTCTTTTGGCCTTCCTTCACACGTCAATCACCCAAAAACGTTGCCTAACAATAGCAATTAGTGCCTGAAGTCCAGCATGGTAGTTCTTTCTGTGTAAATAAACAATATAATTAAATACAAAAGGGTGGGATCTAGGAAGAAGGATCGGACATTTAGTGGAATAAGGAATGTCTGCATTCTGCAGACGCTCACCAACTCTGAGGAGTTTTAAAGATGAATCGTCTAAGAAAGGATTTAAATTTTTGACGACACTCTTTGGGATAATCATATTATTCCTTTCGAGCTGCTCAACTTCCTCCTTGAAGTATTCTTGCTGAATATGCCACACAATTCGTAGAAAGGCATCATTATGGTCATCACTAGTACGGTCACACTCTTGCGATTTCCAGGAGTTTCTTTGCGTATTTGGGACAAGTCCTTCTGCTCAGGCCAACGATTATTTGTCAAGTAGAGAAAGTTTGGTCCTTTGAACCAAATACTTTCTTCTAGCTCTTCCGCATATGCCCCTCTGGATACTATATCTGCAGGGATATTCTTACTGCTAACATGCCTCCACAGTGCAGCGGGCTGATCCGACTGGATCTTGGACACTCTGTTTGCTATTAAGACATCCCATGTCGAAGGGTGCGCCGTTAACCAACAAAGGACAATTTCAGAGTCAGTCCAAAGATAGACCTTATCAATACAAAGATGTGACAAGTTGGGTAACACTGCTCCCAACAACGTCACCAACATTTCAGCCGCACACAACTGCAATCTTGGTAGGGTTTGTGTTTTAATAGCAGCAACCCTGGATTTTGCAGCTAATAGGGTACACATTACCTGGTTCTTCTCATCTGTTGTTCGAAGATACATACAGCATCCATATGCCTTTAGTGAAGCAACAGCAAACCCATGAACTTCTAATGTCTGATAATTTTGGATCAAAACATACCTTGGAACTTTGATGCGATCTTACTTCTTCAAACGTTCTCGAAATTGCAGCCATTCGTCATATATGCGCGCTTGCACCGATTCATCCCAGTTTGCCTTTGTTACCCAGAGACTCTGTAAAATCATCTTCCCTTTAACAATCACCGGATTATTGAGACCTAAAGGATCGAAGAGAGTAGCAAGCTCAGAAAGAATTGTCCTTTTTGTAATCTTCCGCAAAGACGATGGAATTGGTGAGAGATATTGCAACCGGTCCGTGTTTGGGTTCCATTTGATGCCCAGAGTTTTTATGACATCCGAGTCATTGATGCGTAGAAGAACCTCCTTGTCAGAGTCAGGAATCTGCTTCAACATCATCTGCTCATTAGACCACCATTTTCGCAACTGAAATCCGGCAGCTTCCAAAATTTTTCTTGTCTCTTGATAGATTTTCGCAATTTCCTCTGGAGTATCTCCACCGCTAATTAGATCGTCCATATAGAAGTCCTCGGCTAAGACTTTGGATATTTCTCCACACTTGTGTCTGACAACGTTTTCAAACATCGAGTGGCTATGTATGGAGCCGATGTTGTCCCGTTAGTTACGGTGTTCAATTGGTATACCTCCAACTTTTCCTTTTTGTTAGACCGCCATAGTACGCACTGGTACTTTCGATCATTTTTTTCAACAAGTATCTGTCGATACATTTTCGAAATATCTGCTGTTAAAGCATATCGAAAACAACGAAAACGTAATATAATCGCAAAAAGCGTATCTTGAATTAATGGCCCATTTTGCAATGCGCAACTTGGTTGTTGTCGAATCGGGCCTCAAGACACATTGATGTGGACAGAAATATTTTATCTGATTTATATCCAATTGTTCAACTTTTTCCATGTGACCTAAGTCCTCATACTCCTTCATTAAACTAGAATACTCCTCTTTTATTTCCGGATTTTTCTCGAATCTTCTTTCCAAGGCGTAAAAGCGTTTCTTGGCCATCTCAAATGAATTTCCAAGTGCTGCGTGGCTCTCTTTAAAGGGCAATCTAACAACAAACCTTCCCTCTTGGTTACGAACAGCTATTTTAGTAAAGTGGTCCTCGCATCTAATTTCTTCTGGGGTCAGAAAAATTCTTTTCTCGCCTACGGTTTCTATTTTCCAAAAACGTTCCACCATATTCTCCAGATTATTATTTTCTGCGAGCTCTTTACTACCAACTAAGCAAACTGTCGAACTGGATTGATTTGCAAGATCGTATTTGCCCGACACTATCCAGCCGAATAAAGTCTTTTGCAAAGTAGGACGTCCTTCCATTTTGATTTGCCCAATCGACAATAAATCAAAGAAACATTCCGCTCCTATCAGCACATCAATCTTAGATGCTTCATTAAACTTTGGATCTGCCAAAACTACATTCCTAGGAATGTCCCAACTATCGACGCTAAAACTCTTGTTAGGTTGTAGATCGGTTATATTTTTCATAATCAACAGCCCTAATTCCATTTTAAAATCTGATGTTCTTGACTTACACATGACCTGGGTTCTGCGTCTTTTACTACTTTTCCAATACCAATTATTTTAAGATCTTCTTTAGTCTTATGTAGCCTCAATTTTTGGGCCATTTGTTCGGTTATAAGATTTAGCTGTGAGGCCGAATCGAGAAGAGCACGAACTGGATGGTACACCCCTGCATTATCCCCCATCTCAATTACCGCTGTACCTAAAATTACCTGATGCTTAGCTCGACCAAGACAAGTTGTCGGTGGCTGATAATTCGATGGGCCCGCTTATTCCTCATCGTTGGTCGAGTTTTTGGTGAACCTGTGTAACAAGCGATGATGGGAGAGAGAACAGATACCACATTTATCTTTCGAATATCTTCGAGCTGAGTGTCCCTTTTCCAAACAATTAATGCACAAACTCAGTCTCTTGGTTTCATAAAATCGTTTTGTGACTGATAAACCTTGGAACTCCGAACATGCAATGATTTGATGATCATCTGCATTACAAAAGGTACATTGCGTGCCTTGAACAGCTAATGCAATTTGCCGACCGCTTCTTTCTGTGTTTCGAACGTGAGTGCGATTATCTTTATGAGACGTGGAAACCCCAAACCTATCCGAAGTATGCGTCTTGGCTTCTTTAGCCTCTAAATTTGTGCAACGACGATCTAGAACCACAACAAAATCTTCCTACGATGGTAGCTTACTATAGTCCATAGCTTCTTGCCACTTCGATTGGGTTTCTACATCAACTCTATCCAAAGCCATTGAAATTAACATTGCCTGAGTAATGTCTTTATAGTTTCCAATCGATAGCATAGCAGTTAAATGAGTGTTAACGCTGTCTTCCAGGTTTCTCAATGACAAAGACGTAGCTTTAGAGACTTTTGGAACATCCAACAATGAATTAATATGCTCTTGAAATATTAGGCATTTGTTATCAAAACGCTTAGCCAAGCGTTCCAAAGCCCTCTTGTAATTTGGCCCAATCATATCAAATTCCTTAATCGAACATAGAGCAGATCCTGACAAACAGCGCTTTTAATAATTTAGTTTTTGTAAACTGTCAAGCGTTTCGTGTTTATGAACCAGTTTTTTAAATAAACCGATAAAGTTGGGATACTCCGAAAACTTTCCAGAAAATGTCGGCAATTGTATTTGTTCTAATTTGGAACGAGACAAAGGTGGATGGTGAAGCATGGGTGTATTAAAGCTTTCACCCACAACGGAATTATCTCTATTCGCATTGGAAAGCTCAATAATTTTAGATTTGGAACAAATATACACTTCCTCAACTTCCGCTTTAAAGACATCATTACTCTCTTCCTCATCTACTATGTTAAGTCGCTCTATGGATGTTTGCAAACTCATAGCCTGCTTAAAATATGATTCGAGAATTCCTAATCTGCACTCCAGTTCTGTTGACGATAACGAATCTCCTTTCGAATCTACTAGGTTTTTTATCCGTTTGAGATTACGCTTGGTGTTCGCTCGCAAAACTTTCATTTCCGACAAAGTCTTCTGCAGCCTATTGTCTGACTCAACAACGTCCCCGCTAAAAACCACATTGATTTCTTGGTCATTCATAATAATTATCAAGACCACTACCAACTATCAACATGGGAGTTTTGTTTTCCTACACAAACAACAATAATTATTCGAGGTTCGTGGTTTACTTTACCACGACGTGTGTTAATTTATATCGAATTTGGTTTCGAAGAAGTTGAGAATAGAGAGAGTTAGCAATGAGACAACTGCAATGCAAACACTTCAGCAACAATTTTCCTATCAACGAACGATACTAGAGGAAATCGATATGTTTAGCAACAACTTTCTTTAGCATCAATGCTTCCACACTCAAAATTCTAACAACTATATTTTCCGCAACAATCTACGATCATCAAATTAAATCTCAGCAGCAATGTCTATTCCTGATTAATGCTTAGCCACAAATGAATATTTTTATCAGCAACAATTACCCCAAACAATATCGATAGAATAAAAGTTAATTTGCAACAAGTTATGTGGATTTAACAAACGACTTACTTGTTTTCCATAAAAGCTTTTGCATACTATCACACCATCACTCCACCAATGCCAATGTATTCCACGTCGACCACTTTCTCCAAAAAGCTTTTTCCGCCTCTGCAGTTTTGCCTTTTGACCCGTGAGTCACGTTTTTCTCGAAATGACGTAATCGTCACGTCTCGTCGGTAGTGGGTGTCTCCGCTGACCACTACTTGTCTGCTCCGAAAGAGCTTTTAGTTTGGTAGATCTTTGAAAGTCCAAAGTTCATTAACACAGCACACTGATCTGCAATCGACGCAAGATATGAATTTAAATTTTGTTATATTTATTATATGTTATATACTTATTGAAACGATCTGATGTACAATCCGTGGTGATTTCCTTTGGAGAATATTTCAAATGATTCCCAAGATTCCCACTGATGATTTAAAGTTGTGGGAAATAATCCAAACGATTGATTTCCCGGGTTTCGGCACCAAAATGTTTCCTGAGAGTTTTCAGGAACGAAATAAAAATGTCCAACGATGATTTCTGGATTTGCAAATTTAAACGACTTGATGATTTTATTTAATTAACACACTTTATTTTTACGAACTAAACTCAATCAAAGACTAATCGGAATAGCAATTGGAATTTCATTTTCTTTGCCAAAGAACTAACTGCTCAGTCATATTGAGAGAGAGTTTATAGGACTGCGATACCGATACTTTAATTCGCCCATTGCAGATTTTTATACATTTTGCTTTGGGTTTGTTGATTGGGTTGGTTACAATTGTTGAGGTGAATAAATTATTAAATTGTAAAAGATTATAAATTTAAAATGTAATATTATTTCATAATTTCAAATATTTTTTAAAAATAATTATATATATAAAGATAAATGATGTAAGAACAAAGATTCTCAGGAGAAAGTGGAGGCAGTGGGGGTTGTGGGGGCTGTCTTTAAGGAAGTGTATAAAGTGAATGACAGCATTCGCCCGAACCGCATCCTGGAAAACAATGTCCTGCTCCATCATTTCTATTTCCGAAACGACAAACTTGGCAAACGCCATAGTCGCCGAGCGAAGTGGGTCTATTCCCCTTTTAATCTCGAAGGTGGAACTCCAGATCATCTTCGATTCCATAGAGAAATAGAAGTCAGCGGGAGGATGGTATATCCAACATCGTACTGCGACACTTACCCCCTGAAGCTGTGGACATTTATGTCACGCTGTTCAACAACGCGCTGAATAATGCATTTTATCCAGTGCGTTGGAAGTTAGTGGTGGTTCATCCTCTTCCGAAAAAGGGAAAGGACAACTCCAATCCGGCAAATTTCCGGTCGATAAGTCTCCTTCCGAGTATCAGCAAGGTTTTCGAAAAGATTCTCAATCGAGCACTGTTCAAGTGGTCTGAGGACAATAATATTATACCGGAGAACCAGTTTGATTTCAAGGCCGGACATGACTGAATTCATGCCGCCTCCAAACCCGTCTCTGATATTCAATGGAAAAAAGCCAAAAAAACAGTGCACGGGTGCATGTCTAGTTGATTTATAGAAGGCTTTTGACACCGTATGGTTAGCTTTAGATAGAGGCCCTATCTAAAGCTGACCAGACTTGGCATAAGTAAACCACTGCTATATATGCTTCATGACATGCTGAGTGGTAGAACGTTTGTTGTCAAAAGTGGCAATGTAACTTCTACCACAGAATTTTTCATTAAGAATGGTCTGCAGCAGGGAGCGGTAAACTCGCCGATTTTCTTCAGCATTTACACCAGTGATATGGTGGTAGTCTTACTCAGGCAATTGCTTATGCGGACGATGTTATCGCGTACAGAACAGCCCTACTTTCGAGGTCATTCGAACTCTTTTGCAGCGGGACTTCGACAAGATCCAGATTTATTGTGATGACTGGAAGTTGAAAATCAACTTTAAGAAATCAGAAGCTATCCTGTTTAGGACACCGTTGTCTAGGGCCTCTAGGGATACGAGAAAGAACTGGCGAAAGCTGGTGATCGTTGGACCAAACGGACAGCCACTGGCGAGTAAAAGTGTAGTAAAGTACCTTGGCATCTGGTTAGATCAGTATCTATATTTCGGAAGACATTTAGATGCTGCTCTGGCGGGAGCTAGGGGAGCATTAACCCTGACAAGACGATTGTATAATAGCAGTCGTCTTGTCAGCAGGGTGAAGGTGATTTGCTACATGGTCCTCATTAGGCCGATGATTGCCTATGGGTGCCCGGTGTGGTTAAACGTTGCCCCATCTCAAATGGAAAAGATACGGGTGTTTGAGAGGCGGTGCCTGAAGAGCTGCCTTGGACTTCACAGAACACCAGTATCTGACTACACTATTCCAACCAGGTCCTATACAACGGGGCCAATATAAACCGAATAGACAATTTTCTGGTGAAACTCATTCGGTTTCACGCTGCAAGAGCGATGGCTTCGAACAGTAGTCTCATCTTTGGGGCCTTCTACCCCAAATATTTTGAGAGTGCGCGTTTAAGCGGCTTTATTCCGCCCGAAGTTTTCCTATATTTGGATAGTCGAGGGCTGATACAGGATAGATCGGCGGTTTCGCTAATCTACCACGTCTTCCGACGAACTGTGGATAGGCGGCTCCTGTACGACTGAGACGTCGTCGCTCAGGGCGGAGGAGAGCGCCTGCGGTTCAGCAGGTGTGTGTCCGTTTGGCACCGTCGGAGTAGATTACAACAGGAGGACCTGTTATGGTGCTTAAATTAGGTAAAGATAGTTGACTTAAAATTGTAAGTTTATGGCCGACTTAGATAGTTTTTAGTCTTACGGTTTAGGTGTATAACAGTCTTGCTGGCACAAATAAAAAAAATACAAAAAAAGATAAAAAAAAAATACAAAAAAAGATCAAAAAAAGATCCAAAAAAAAAATAGAAAAAGCTTGCTGTGGCTGTTCTAGTTTTTAAGTTATTTTTAGGTAGTTTTCATTAGTTTTAAGTAGTTTAAGTTAGTCGATAAGTAGTTTTCATTTATGGAGCCCGCATAGGGCAAGTAAATTAGTTAAGTAGTTGATAAGTAGGCTAGTTTTTTCATGAATGCTTGTCTAGCATGTAAGTTAGTTTTAAGATAAAGTAAAATAAAAATCAATTTAAAAAAAAATGTTTCAGATGAACCAAAACTTGTTGATGGCATAGATGCTGTAGCGATGGTTACAGATGTCGTTGTTAATGGTAGCGTTGACATCTGACCAACTACTAAGACGACGGAAGTATCATTGGAGTTTGTTACAGATGTTGACAGATTCTGGGCTCGACTTGCCAGTTACTGCATTCGGATGCGTTCAGCTTTTTCGGCTGCGGCATTGAAATTAACTACTGCCAGTTTTGAACGCCATTCACTCATCTGCTTCAACAGTTGCTCCATTGTCTTTGATGTAGTCGATTCATCCCCATGGTAGCGCGTATCGATCATAGTTTGCCCCAAGTAGGTTTCTCATGAATCACTATCCGAATGGGAATGTTCCTGAACGATATTGAGCTACACTTCGGCTGTGTTACAAGGTGACTTCAATGTGGTTGTGCGTAGACTTCGTCTATGCTGTTTGTTGCTCGATATATGTACGTACGTGTATATATACGAGTAATCTAAAAAGTCACGACGGCTGAAGCTATAGGTGTTTTATACCGCAGTATTATTTTTCCAGGCGGGAGATTTGCAACAGGCAGCGACAAGTTACTATGACGGCTAATGAATTAAGATGTGTCTACTGGCTGGAGCTTTGTTGCATGTGGCAACTGAATTTTTCTGTTTCTCCTGGAAGGAGCTTTATTAGAGGCGGCAACAGAATCACGCTGATTCTCCAGGAAGGGGCTTTGCTGCCGGTGGCTACAGAACTACGCTGGCGACGATATATATTTCTTTTTTATAAAAATAAGAACAAAGATTTCACTGCCGTTGAAGTCGGAGGGAATTGTGTCGTTTTAATAAAACAACTAGTTTTTATCAAAAAACATGAGAGCAGGCTACAGTCCACTGTGTGAGTCATTTTATATCCTATCCCATCCCATCCTAAAAATTAATTTTCCTTAAATGTGGGCTTAATTGAAAAGAAATATTAAAATTGACATTTTCGAAATATATTGTTGAAAATCTTGTATGATTCGACAAAAAACACGTTTTGCTCCTGCATATAGTATGGCGTAGGGTATACAAATGGTTTTTGTACTATAACGCCTACAAAAATTGTGCGTGGGTTTTAATGATGTATCGACGAAATGTTGATATTTTTAAAGCCAATGTATTAGCATTAAAAATATAATATCAAAATATTTAAAATTTCACCGAAAAACGTTTTTACTGAAAACGCACCCAAAACGTGGGCGTGGCAAAAACTTTGTATAGACGAACTATAGACATTCGGATTGTCTAGATGTGTTGTTCAGACTCTTTTTTCCAAATCTCTAACGGTTTGGCCTAAAACTACGTTTTCTATAAAGGGGGCTTGGCAGTAGGCGGATTTCTAAAATTTTTAACACTTGTTCTGCTGATAGCAAGAACAAAAACGTGTACCGAATTTCATCATTCTAGCTCAAAAGTTAAGGCCCAAAAACTGGTGACGAATGGACGGACGGACATACATGGCTAAATCGATTCAGCTAGCGATGCTGAGACGATCCATATTCTAGCTCAATGGGATGGGGTATAAAAAGATGAATTTGAGTTTATTTATTCTCTTAAATAAATTGCTTAACATTTTCCCAATATGATAGTTACACTTTTTACCAATTCCTCGCATGGGTTCCGACTCCAAAGACATGTGGCGCGAAAGATGATTGACAGCTCTTTTTAATAATCGGGCTCAGAAATTATTATGTCTAATCGACGGCCAGCTTTGTTTCTTTTGGAGTCGGAATTCGGCTGCGGTTACATTGAGATTTAAATTTTAGGAACATAAATTTATGACAATAATATAGATATTAGGATTGTCCACATATGTTCTTCAGATAATTTTAAAAAATGTTCTACCATTTGGCCAAAAAGAATCTTTTTATAAAAAGTGGGCGTATTTCAAAGTTTTTTTAAAATTATTCTGCTTTGTCGGAGAGAGAGTCTATTACCAATTTTGAACTTTCTAGCTCAAAATTTAAGGCCCAACAATCGTTGACATCGTTGAGAAAAACAGACACACAGGCGGCCCAGTCGATCCATATGCTTTAAGGTAAAGGGTGATCCATTTCGAGGTTCCCTACTTTTTTAAAGAAAAAAGCACAGAAAATTCAAATTTAATGGAGTATGTTCATTATCATTTGAAAGAACATTCTTTGGCATTTATTTTTTGAAGATTATGTCTATCAAATGTTGGCCGTTGCTACATCGCAGATGGTCCATCCGTTGAGTCCAATTTTCGATCACTCGTTCGAGCATTTCGACTGGTAACTGGCGAATGACACGAGTGATGTTTTCCTCCAAGGCTTGAATCGAAGCGGGTTTGTCGGCATAAGCTTTCGAATTTATATATCCCCACAGGAAAAAGTGTAACGGTGTGATATCACACGATCTTGGTGGCCAATCGACCGGCCCAAAACGTGATATTATGTACTCACCGAAATGTTCTCTCAATAAGTCCATTGATTGATGCGATTTGTGGGAAGTGGCGCCGTCTTGCTGAAACCAAATGTCGCCGAGATCACGAGCTTCAATTTCAGGCATCAAATAGTCGGTTATCATGGCACGATAACGGTCGCCATTGACGGTTACGTTCGCACCGGCATAATTTTTAAAGAAATATGGACCGATGATTCCACCGGCCCACAAACCACACCAAACCGTTGTTTTTTCTGGATGAAGTGGCAGTTCTTCAATCTCTTCAGGTTGCTCTTCGTCCCAAATGCGGCAATTTTTTTTGTTTACATACCCATTGAGCCAGAAATGGGCCTCATCGCTAAACAAAATTTGCCTCGAAAACGTCGGATCTTCTTGGAAGCGAGCCCATAGAACGAAGCGATGTCGCTTGGGATGGTCGAGCGGCTTCAGTTGTTGCACAAGCTGTATTTTGTGCGCTTTCAATTTAAGATCTTGACGTAAAATGCGCCAAGTCGTTCCATACGTCAGTCCGAGTTGCTCCGAACGGCGAGGAATCGACTCTCTAGGGTCTTCGTGTACACTCTCAGCTACAGCCGCTATATTTTCTTCAAAGAGTGCTGGACGTGGTCTATTCGGTCGAATATTATCCAATAATGAATGCTGGGTCTCAAAATGGGTGATGGTGTTGCGAATAGTACGCTAAGTAGGCCATTATGTTGACCATAAGTTGAGCGAAGTGCACGAAACACATTCCTCACAGAACGTGAATTTTCATAATAAAGTTTAACAATTTGTAAACGTTGTTCACGCGTAAGTCTTTTTATTATGAAATGCTAAACAATACTAAACAAAAATAACATGAAAGCATGACACGACTTACACGTGATCTGTCAAAAAAGGCTATTGAAAAAAGTATCTCTACTTGGATCACCCGTTATATCTGTGAAAATTATATCTCTATGTTACAAACTTTATGTCAAAACTAATATGCCCCTATGGTATAGGGTTTAAACATATGGAAGGGCTACAATCCACATTGCGAATCGGGAAAAACCTTATCGCGTTCCATCCTTAAAATAACTATCCCCAAAATGTAGGCTTTATGGGAAAGATATATTGAAAATAACATTGTCACAATACATTATTCGGATAGTTTATAAAAAATTTGCATGGTTCGTCCAATAAGAACGTTTTTTTCCCGCGTATGGTATACAAATGGTTTTTGTAGAAAAAAGCCTTCAACAAGTGGACGTGAGTTGAAATGTATACTATTAACAAAACACCTTATAATTTTCTTTTTTTTATATTATTTGCGCGCACTCAAGGGGTATGAATAGATACCGATGCACATTCGTTTCAAATGCCTGTAAGTTACAATGAAAAAAAAAAAAAACAGAGTTTGGTAGAGAATTCCACATTCTTGTTGTTCGGTTTATGTACGAAATATAGAGGTTTTAGCGTTTGTCCGAAGATAAGCTGAGGGTAAACTGATTTGCATGCATAGTGTAACGAGCATTGCGGCTGAATTATTGTATGGGAGGAATGCAGCTGGCTATTTCACTTGAGCATTGGTTGTTAAAATAGCGATAAGACAATGTAAGGCAGGAGATATTTCGACGGTATTCAAGCGAAACTAAAGAGTTCGATATCCTAATGTCTCCTATAGACTTCGCAAGCTTTTGAATCCTATCTAGGAGGTGCAATGTTGTTTTTGGTGCACCCGACCAGATGTGGGCGTTAAGCCCAAGTTTAGGGCGTATAGACGCTTTATTTATTGTGGCCAGATCAGAAGGGGTGAAATATTCTTTACATCGATTAAGGAAACCTAGATATTTTGCTGCGTTTTTAGCGACTTGGAATATGTGGTCGTTCCAACGTAAGTCGTTACTAACACACATAACTAGCATAAAAACTTTGTCGGTTTCTTCGACGTAAGTGCCATTCATGGATAATGGCTCTATGTTATGTTTCACTGTAAAGGCATAAAACAGCATTGTCTTTTGGAAGCATTGAATTCTACTCTCTTAGATTTACCCGATTTGATGAGGGTGTCTAGGATGGAATTCTATGAGCTTAACATATGTTGTCGTTTAGATTCCACATTCGAGATGAGGGACGTGGACTTGAAAACCAATATGAGAGCTGAGAGTACTGTCATCAGCGGAGGAATGAATTGGATTAGAAGTTGCAGACAGGAGATCATTGATGAAAATGAGAAAGAGAGTCGGAGGCAAAATTAAGCCTTGAGGGACGCCAACATTTATTTGGTGATTTGCAGACTTGAATCCGTCCAACTTGAATTAAAAGTTTCGAAAGATGCAACAATCTTACTTTCTCCACCATGATGGATTGACTGGTTCCTCTTTTCGGTGAGAAATGTATCAAATCACCAGTGGACCTGTTGCGAAAACCATACTGCCGGTCATTAAGAAGTTTTTCGTGTTTCGAGATATTTCATAAGCTGACGATATATCAACGTTCCCATGACCATGGAAAGAAGGTACGTAAGTGCAATTGGTCGTTAGTTGAAGAGATAAGAAGATTCGCCTCTTTTTGGTACAGGCTGGACAAATGCAGTTTTCCAACTACTCGGAAAGAGACCTGATGATTAGGATAGATAGAAAAGCTTTCGCAGTGGTTTTGCACCTCTTCAGAATAATGGGGGAAATACCATATGGACCAGCGGCCTTGTGAATGTCAAGATTAACATCCGGTATGCGTGTCGGCTCATTTAAAAGCTGGGTTAGGTTATTTACCTCTGCAAAGATCTCAACATACCTTCCTTCGGGTGTTGTCTGTCTGTCCAGAATGTCGAATCCACGTAGAACTGTGTACATTGAAATCGCCCGCAATGACGATTTCAGTGTGAGGATGCAGGGATACAATTCCATAAATGAAACAATAGTGAATTAAATGCCTACGGGCATGGAATTTCAGCAATATAAAATTAAGTTCCGGATTGGAACATTGGTAGGCCACGTCACGTGAAAAAAGAATAATGGCACTAAATTATATCCAGGCAGGGTTAATTCTGATAAGTCGGAATTTGGCCCCACCCATGTTTCACCTAGTGCCAAAACAGCTGGTTTGTATTTGGAAATGTGGATGTAAGCCGAAAAAAATATTTGACCTTAACCTGCCAAGCCACTAAAATCCAGAAATATTGTGAAAAAAATTAATGTCGAAAGACTGCAATCGCAAGAGACCGCCAAGACCTTCGCGCAACGAAGAACAATGCAACGATACCAACAAGCCATTAGATCATCCGCAACTGATGTACTAGGTTTCTCGCGCTCACCAGCAAGAAACCCCTGGTTTGATGAGGAATGCCGACAGATGCTCGCAGCCAAGAACGAGGTATACAAGGTTAAGCTGCAGGTGCAGACGAGAGCTGCCGTTGAGATCTATAGGCAGAGAAGAAGGAACGAAAACCGGCTTTGCAGAAAGATGAAAAAAGATCAAGAAAAGCGCGCGATCGAGGATATAGAGAGGTGCCACTCCAGGAACGATGTTTTGAAGTTTTACCAAAGTGTAAAACGTCAAAGATAAGGATAAAAGGCTCGAACAGAATCCTATAGAGATGAACAAGTAAATATCGTATTTGAGACACAGTCGATGCTGAGGATATGGAAGAACCACTTCTGCAGACTGTTAAACGGTGATGACGAACAACATTCGGCTGTCAGGCAGAACGAACCATTCAATACTTGCAACGACCGCGAAAACTACAATCTGCCAGACCTGAGTGCAGTGAGGATAGCAATAACTAAACTCAAGCTTATTAAGGCTGCCGGAAATAACGGCCTTCTCGACGAGCTTTATAAGGCCGGCGGAGATGACATGGTAAGAAACGTCCACCAACGGATAAGCCAAATCTGGTCGCAAGAAAGTATGCCTAAGGAATGGAACCTCAGTATCGTTTGCCCGATCCGTAAGTAAGTAAGTATTTGATTTCAAATAAGTGTACTCGAATTGTTTAACGAGAAACCGTTTTGTAAGTAATATAATTTTAGAAATAAGATTGTGTTTAAATTAATTATTGTTAAACAAAGTAGAGAAAAGTGTTTTATCATTCAAAGCCAGTCTTCATTCTAAAAAATGTTGTTAAGGCGCTTTTTCAAATTCAATACCTTTTGGCCAAAAATAACGTTTTTCTTAAAAGCGGGCGTGGCAGTAGGCGGAATTTGAAATTTTTTTAAATTTCTTCTGCTTTGTCGGATAGAGAGTCCACATAAGAAATTTCATCAATCTAGCTTAAAATTTGAGGCCTAAAGCTTGGTGACACACAGGCGGACGGAAAAAACAGACATGGTTAGATCGACTCAGTTCAGGTCGATCTATATATTTTGAGGTATATCTAACGAAATTATTTCTCTATGATACAGATGATACTACTCGATACTATTTGATTTTAACTATTCCATAGGGGTATATTTGTCTTGATACATGGTTTGTAATATAGAGATATTTAGCTAGATATACCATAAAGTATATGGATCGACTCAGAATCGATAGCTGAGTCGATTTAGCCATGTGTGTCCGTCTATCCGTTCGTACGTCAAAAGTTTTTGGCCTTAAATTTTGAGCTTGAATTTTTGGCCTTAAGTTTAGAGCTAGAATGATGAAATTTGGTACTCTTTCGTTGTTGCTCCCAGCAGCACCCGTGTAGAACCGTTA
This sequence comes from Rhingia rostrata, assembly GCA_949824845.1. NCBI lineage: Eukaryota > Metazoa > Arthropoda > Insecta > Diptera > Syrphidae > Rhingia > Rhingia rostrata. Next base: position 39,821,718 of record OX463759.1, read on the forward strand.
GAGATTTTTTTTGGACAACCAGTAGGAAAAAGTGACTGAACAACATATGTATTCAATCCCATATTGGTACGGTGTTAATGGAGAGGATACGCGTTGCGCGAAGGCCTTGGCGGTCGCTTGCGAATGCAGTCTTTCGACATTAAATTTCTTCATAGTATTCTGGTTTGTTGTGGCATGGTGTATATCCGTATTCTTACCATGGCTGCAACAAGGTAGTGGTCCATGTCGATGTTAGCCACTCGGAATGTTCGGACATCTTGTCGATCGCAAAGTGATCAATTTGGTTGCCCGTTTGTTGTCGTGTAAGCTGTGTTTTTCGAAAAAGCTGCTGAAGATGTCTTCGCTTCCAACTTTTGCGTTAAAATCTCCCAGCACGGTTTTAACATCGCACTTCCGTGGTCGCTCATAATTTTTGTCAATGAGCTCATAGAAGCAAGCTTAAGCTGTATGTTGGCGAATTTGGCCTTGATGCGACTTGTTATAATGCGTTCGCAAATGTCTTTAAAGCATAAGATTTCTTCCCTAAGTTTAGCACTTACAACCAAGTATTTCCTGGATGGAAATAATTTTTTTTTTTTTTTTATAATTTACACGTACTCAAGGGGTTATGAATACCCTTTATTTGTTACCATAGTACGAGCGTTTTAGAAGGGGAAGAAAGAGAGTATAGGAAAGATTTTGGATGTAGTGGACACTTAAAATCCATGGGTGGTGTCCGAACTAGCTTCGGGGAGTCACTTTTTCTTGTGTTCCTTAAATTTGAAGAAATTCAAGATGGTGTGCATACTTTTAGGTATTACACCGACATCTTAATTTCTTTTAAATAAAAGTGAAATGGATTTTGGCTGGGATTGAACGCGCAACCTTCCACTCAACAGACGAACACATTACCACTACACCGCGGCCGCGGTCTGCTTTGTAGCAGTTTAGGGCTTCCGCTATATGTTCTCCTGTACCTCTCCTGTTTAACGTTCTCACATTCCAGGTGCAATGTAAACGTCTCTTTTTTTCCTTTTTTCGTTTCGCAGGGTTCGTCAGCAGTAAAATCAAGCTTAGCCGAGGCTTTTAGTTGCTTCGTAACAATATTTTTCATGGGCCGGTAGTAAATCCAAACTACAACCCCTTAACCTGGAGGACCTGTTCCAATTGATAAGATACTCCTAGCATCTCTGGTAGGCAACAAAATTTATTTTTTCATATGCGCCGGGTTAATTGTTTTTTTTTAAATGGTATCAAAAGTAGATGATTATCTAAATTGTGGAGCAAAAACAGATAGTGAAAGGGTAATGCTTTGTGTTTTGTAAAATAAATACATCCAGTCAACTATATATGTATTCAAAAACTAGAATAAATTCACACTAACAGAAGACAGATAACAATGATGCATTCTCCATCTTTATATCCTAACACAATCAAATAGTAAAAAAGTAATATTTTATTTTTGTATTTATTTACTGAATTTTCTAATTTGTAGATGAATATGTAGATACGTAAGTGACGCTACGGTCCGGAGTGAATCTAGTCAAGGTTTAATATATACTATATGTAAATAATTGACTATATATATACATGCGCGCAATAAATAGATAAGCTCGTAACTAATTAAATGTTTAACAAAAGTACAATATTCCTTTTATTGTAAAAAAAATATTTAAGAATTTATATTTTTCTTTTTGTTTCGCTTGCGTTTCCGGTCAACTCCATGCATTCCACGTTTCTTTGCTATACAGACACGGCAATACCAGTCCTCGTTGTCATTTGGAGCAACAAATATTCCAACGCAGACCCTGGGAAAGAAAGTAGAAATAATTATAATGAATTAGTAAGCTTAACATTAACACCAGTCTAATGCTTGTTAAGTACTTTAAACTTAATTTACTGATTATAATATGGCTCTTTTACAACACAAATTTATATATATTTTTTTACTCGTAATAGAGCAAGTGTAGATTTTGTGAAGAAAACTCGAACTCGAAATGTTAATCACTCATAACCTTACGATGATGGAGAGACCGATAATTTGGCTTTGACAATACTGTCGGTCTGGAAAGATTTGCTTCAGATTTGGGTTAACATCTAGAGGGTTTTTTTTTAACTGGGGTTAAGGGACCAAAACCACTGGTATAACATTTTTGGTAATAACGGTTTAGGTAATATCAAAAATTCTCGAAAACGGCTGTAACAGCATTAGCAATTTTCTACCAATAACATGCAGATGGAAATTACTATACAGATATTTTGAACATGACAGTATAGTAATTTTCTTTCACGACAGTTAATTAACAGAATTTTTTCCTCAAGTTTTTTTAAGTGTTGATATTGTCGATTTTGAATCATAGATGATTTCTAAGCGGCGTTTGTCAGTCTTATGCGCGATCAAGAAACCTTCGGAACGTTTCAATTTTTATAAAGCGAGATAGCGGCGAAACAATTAGTGCGAATAAAACTTTAATCGCAAACTTGTACATTCGGCACTTTTTTGGACGAAGCCTTAGCAGATAAGCTTATAACCGGGTTGCGAAACGAAAAATTCCACATGCATTGCTCAACAAAAGAACGAAAGAGAGGAGCGAACCCTAGTTCGAGAAGTACTGGCCCTCAATATGAAATTATCAGAATAATCCACCCGTTGTATGAAGCAATCCTCAATGTATGTAGTAGGTGCTGTACATAATAAATCGAATGTAGAAAACAGTACATCATGGGTAAGAAAATCAACAAAACAACAGGACGCAAATCAAAAGAATCAACGTGGTCGCATAGGTAGCCGTGCAAACGAAAGTCATCCAAATAAACGACAAAGCATTAGGAATCGAGGCAGTACAAATTGGAATAACAGAAGTGGTTGCAAGCGGTGTGGTACAGGTCAATTTGGAGACATTTGCCCTGCGAAATACTGGACATGTTTTCAATGCGGGAAGGAAGGGCACACGAGTATAGTTTGCCAACAAACAAATCAACAGATGGGAAGCATAAATGCGATTGGTTGTTTAAGTCAACCATTGCATATGGAATAGGAACTTTATGGGATAAATATTGGATGCGAATGGATACTGGAGCATTAATTTCTGTGGATGAATGAGATAGAGTATCGTTCTTAGTTCTCAAATTTTAGTTTGATAAACTCAAATCATTCCTTAACTTCTGTTTTAGGCATTAAAATTTGTGAAGTAGGAAGCTTGCAAGGTGTCGAATTGCGATTTGCAAATCACCTTAGGCATATAGTAGTAGTACAAGGTGAAAAGCTTAAGAAAATGCTAATTCGAAGAACATGGCTGGGCGTGTGGTTACCTCAATGGAGAAATGTTTTCTTGCAGTCAACGAAATTTTCAATGTAAATGGCAACAGTAAAGCAATTGTAAGTAAATATCCTTCGGTAATATCTCCAGAGGGGGACCATTATATCAGTGCGTTCGAAGCGGACATCGACTTAAAAAAGGTGCCAAGCCGATTTTTCATGCAGCTTATACATTACCATTTAAATTAAGATGTAAGGTAGAAGCCGAAATTGAGAGGTTATTAAAAAAGAGTACCTTCGTTCCCGTAAAACAAAGCCGTTGGGACAGTCCAGTGGTTATTGTCCCGAAGCCAAACGGTAAAATTAGAATGTGTGTCGATTTCAAAGTGACACTTAATAAAGAAATTGAAACTCAGCAATACCCCTTACCGAACCCCGAAGACATCTACGCGGGCTTATCCATTTGTAATGTTTCTTGTGTTTTGGATCTATCGGGAGCGTAACACCTATTGCGAGTGAGAGCTGAGCCACGTGAATATTTGCTAATAAATAACCTTAAAGCTTAGTTCGGTTTTTGTGTTTACCTTTTTGAGTGGCAGATGCCCCAAACCAATGTCAGTCGGTCATGGACCGAATATTATCAGATTTGACACTTGTTTTTGTACGAAGAGTGTAAGGTAGAATTAACCTAGTTTATGGATCGGCTCAAAGCCCATAATGTCTGTATTTATCTAGAGAAGTGTCAGTTTTTCCAAGAGCCGAACCCTAAAAACTTAATGCCATACAGGATGCACCCTGACCCAGCGATGTGCAACAACAGCTTTAGTCATATTTAGGTCTTATTAATTAATACCGGAAGTTTGTTGCTGAGTTGTCCTAGTATAAGTTTAGTATGAGTTGTTGCGCGAGGGTACGAGGTTTGTTTGGTCCGACGAATGTCAAAAAATGTTTGATATAAGTAAAACTCTAATAGTTATTTCCACCGATGCAAGTCCCTTATATCAAAGCTCCATGAATACAATACTTACGGTCAGGTTGACCAAAAGGCAAATTAGTCTCTGAGTCGTTGTCGCGAATATATTAATAACGGTGCATGAAAATCATTTGAGCACGGTAAAATGAAAATGATTGCAATGTCATATGCTTGGTGGTCCCTTGTTGATGCAGATTTTAATAAATTCGTTGGAAATTGCGAATTTTTTGAGCAGACGGCGAATGTACCAATAGAGGTAGTCACCTCAAAGTGGCCTTCAACAACGTACCACTTTGAACGTATTCATTTGGATTTAATGCATTTTTCGGGAAATAACATTTTAGTTTTAGTAGATTTAGTAGACATATTCCAAATGGTATGACATTCAAGTTTTGCCGTCATGGAATGCGCAAAAATTGGTAGAGCAACTAGTATAATATTTGGGTTTCTCACCAAAATAATGGTTATTATGTTCAAAATTATTGTCCAAAAAATGGCGGGCAAATGGTTCAAACTGTTAAAAATTACTAACTTTAGCTTTTAACGTCCCAACATGTCATTGTCAAAAATGATAGAAACGTTATTGTTAAATTGGAGAAATACTCCACCTACGGGGACTACTAAATAGCCCTCCGAAATGATTTTTAATTTTGAGCCAAAAATACTTATGGATAATGGATAATGTAAATATAAAGAAAAACGTTTACTTTGAATTTTATATGATCTTTATATATATCTACAAGGCATCAGTGGGTTGCGGTTGGTTTATCGTAATCAAATAAAGAAATCGAGGTTAGACGTACGAATTAATATTCGAAAGAAAGACAACCAAGAGCCCCAAGAGGTGTTTGTGAAAGAAACGTTGCCAGGCCCAACTGGCAACGAACAAGGAATACTGGGTTATCAAAAGAGCAAGCGGAAAAGATCAAACTCCGAACTCGTTGGGGTTCGGCGCCCAGAGAGACTTAAAAACAAGAGGAGTAATCTGTTGTATGTATAATTAAAAATTGTAAAGAATTTTAGTTATAAGAATATATAGATAGGACCATAGCAAGAAGTGCGACCTCGAATGTGTTCTCTTAGCGGCGTTTGTCGGTCCTGTGAGCGACCTCATCACCGTCGAACGTCTAAATAGATTAGTGTTAAATCCCAACATTGTAATACCTTAAGTATGAATTATGTTCAAACAAATACGTAATTAAAATAAACCGCTTATCATTCCTGGAGAAGTTCGTTTAATTTGTTTGGTACAGCAAATACTTTCAACATTTATAATTGGGTAAGTTTTAAGAAAAATTCTTTTCCTTGAATTGCAAAATCTGTTGACGAAAAAAGATTTACAAAAAAATTGCCCAGCAAAAAGTAAAAAGAAGAAAGTATATAAATAACGTATATGTAATAACATGCGTATAACAATTTTAGAGGTTGCTTAACTTAAGGATACCTCTAAGTATTACTTAAATGCAAAATCATTATTTAAAATCGATTTTCGCATTTATGCAACGTTGGTGAAAATGATAGGACATAAATATAAAACCAAGCCTCCTTTTTGGCAGACCTGTGTACTTAACCACTCACATTGAATTTGCGCTAGCATTGAAAATTTCAATGCTAGTTTAAGTTTTTTTTAAAACTAACATTGAAGATTTGTATGCTAATGAAAGTTCCTTTACACTAACATCGAAAATTTCAATGCTACTGAAAGTTCTCTTGCACTAGCCTTGGAAATATCAATGCTTGAAATTGAAAAATTGCGGAATCGTATTCGAAAGCAGCGCTTTGACGTATATTCTTCTAGTAACATTTTGTCAAATTTAAGGTGGTGGTTGTTTAGCGCCAACCTGCACAATATGGGCACATTCCGATTATTTTTTTTCTGCACGGTCCTACTGCGTTTGTTTTTCACGGACATTGTGACTAATTATTACAAGACATGTACGTCGACCATGGTTTGATCGCCTAATAGGAGTAAATAGTCAAACAAAAACGTCTCCCTAAAAAACAACAAAATAGTTTTTGACTAATCCTATTCAAAAGAATAAATACTTAAGCAATGAACACCCGCAATCCAATTGGGTAACCCCACTTTTTACACGCCAAACTCATTTCCGAAAAACTAACCGAATTGATAATAATCGCATTTAAATTCAATTGATCGTTTGCGGGTTGTAGAAAATAATTCTCGCAAATTATTGGGTCAAATTGAATGACATTTAATATATACTACTATTACTGTTTGCAACAATTCCACATAATTAGTGTTCGCCTAATTATTCCTTAACGGAATTTTCTCTTTTGGCTAAAAACAGAAAATCAATGTATGGCTACTTATTTCCTTCATATTATTTGTAACGCTTTTCGTTTATGTTTTAACAACACTAACCAAAATCAATGTAAGTGTTTTTATTTGGTCGAATTATAAAAATTGACCAATTTTTGCATTCTTGGTATTTGATATTACACTAACCTCAAAGTGAAAGAGAAAGTTGCGTACGACCCAGTCATGCTACCACCGCTAGTTTTAAATGAAGAAAGCGTTTTTTCATGTTTTAAACTGTTGGTGTGCAAAATTCAATTACTATTAGGCTTAGAAGGATTCGAATAAAAGCAAATATACTGTTATAATTTCGGATTGTAGTGTACCCTAATGTGTGGAAATCGATCAGAGCCATCTAGTGTCGATTGAATTGAATGAATCTGTCAAAAGCGCTTCTCTAACCACCTAGTAAGTGCGGGAATCTTTGAGAATACGCAATCTGTATGTGGAATGATATAAATAGAGATGAAGTGACAACCAGAGAGTTAGTCTGAATTGTGACCTAAATGTGATTTGAATAGTGTTAACTGAGTGAATTACATAAAGCGAATTTTGGAAAGTGACAATAGTGCGCGAATTTAATCGTTGGTATTGAATTTCAAATAAGCGAATTAAAGTGATTGAATTTTTAAACGAGAAACCGTTTTGTAAATAATATAATTCTAGAAATAAGAGTGTGGATAAATATATTACTATTAAACATAAAACTGAAAAGTGTTTTATCATTCGAAGCCGCCATCATTCAACATTAGTCTCAGAAGTGGGATAAAATCTTTTCTAGAAGAAGTTTCTAGAAATCTGTGAAGAAACGGTTAAAGAACATAGTGAAGTGAACATAGTGTAGTGAACAAAGTGAAGAAGTGTTTGTAGTGAATAGTAAACAGTAATTTGGTATACCATTAAGTGTGTGTTTGTGAAGAAAAGGTGTGATTAAACAGTAATGGTTCGCAAATCTTTAGATCAGCTCACTACTGCGAGCTGAAAGCTGAACTGAGTCTACGACAGCTTTTCCCAAAAGTAGGAAAGTGCGATTTATTTATTCGTCTTCATGACACAATAAAGTAAAGTGGTGAAGATCCTAATTCGATTTTTTTTGATATAGAAGACCAACAAGTAAGTGCAGGCTTCGACATGCCATCAATGATGAAGTTTCTGGAGGCAACATTTGGAGAACAAAAGAATTCTCTAGAAGAACAAAACAACAAATTGGAACAACTACGAGAAGCGCCAACAGCTCGAAGGTCAAGGCAAGAAGCTCGAGAAACAATTCGAAGAACAGGGAAATAAGTTGGAGTGTGTCCTCGACTCAAAGGGAAGGTAGAAAATTATGTGGCAGCAGTCGAACAGAAAAAAGATGGTTGAGAAAGTAGTCGAAACATTTGAGTAGAAAGTTGAAGATCTAGTTAGGAGGCTTAAAATTGTAAAGAGACAAAAGGTTCAGGAAATTTCTGGAGATTGTCCGCGAATGAACGAAATGAAGCCTCCAGGTTTCGACGGTCAGACGCAATTAACAATTTATAATAAACAGTTCGAAGCTGCTGCCACGACCAACTGCTGGGAGGACGAGGAAAAAGCAATTGCACTTACACTGGCTTTGCGTGGTCCAACTGCGGAGCTTTCGCAAACCATCTCCATTGACAATCAACGCAACTACGATGCTATCGTGAAAGAAATCGAGATGCGGTTAGGTGATGGCCACATGCTAGAAGTGTATCGAGTGCAGCTGTGCAGCAGAGTCCAGAAGAGAGGCGAAACTCATCAACAACTACAAAAAGATATTGAACGCCTAGATGGCAAAGGACGCTTTCACTCGTGATATAGCTGACTCATAACCTCAACTAGCAGTACGAATGGCTGGAAAACGCACACTTGCCGAAGCCGCAGCTTGTGCTCTGACATTAGAGGCAGCTGATCCAGCATCCCAAGGAGCTCATCGAGTCAGATAAATTGGCCACCATTGAATGCTCTTGTGAAAGAATGGAGGTGCAGGTGCAGAAACCCATTAAAGCGCAGCAATTGTCCACATTGCAACAGTCGACAACAATCGACCTGCTCTTATTATACTTGGCGGGACTCGCCTTCTCCAATGCATTCCTGGTGGCTGATATTTGTGACGAATGCATGATTGAAGTGGCAAAGCAACAACAACAGCAGCAGCATGAACAACAAATGCCGCCAACGAAACAAGTGAGATGACGCCTAATCTCACAACAAAGAGGAGAATGGCAACGTCATTGTCGGCGCAGCCAAATAGAGTGGAAGAAGAGCTATTCAGCATTGACCTCGATGAATCCAAGTGCAAAGATGGGGAACCCCGCTACGTCGGTGAGGGAAACCCCTTTAAAGAACTTGCGGAGAAGGACGAACCGCAGACTACGCTGGATGATGAGGAGGCCGAGTTAAACCTTCTCATCGAAGAACTTCTCGCCAAGCGGGAAAAGGTTCAAGAGGCTAGAAAAGGAGAAGCCCTCGAAGAGCAAAATCGGCGCAAACAGCAGCAGAGACAACATCAGCTGAAAGCACAACAGATGCTTTAGCAAAAATGTAATCTGCAGACAATGCAGCAACTGTCTGCTAGTACGCAACAGCAGCAACAACAACAGCGGCAAAGGAAGCAGCAACAGCAGCCGCAAATACAGAAGCAGAGGAAAAACAGTAGCAGCAACAACAACAGCCGCAACAACAGCAGCAGCAACGTCAACAGAGGCAGCGGATGCATGCACAGACGGAAAAGAGGGGAGATATCCCATCTTTCCCGAGAGAAAACTCTTTTCTGGACTTAGCGCTTATGGACAATAGACTAGAACTGACAAATAACGAACACGCGCGGAACTGTGTTCGAGCATTCGATTACGATGACAGTGACCACCTCAGAATTGATGTCGTATTCAGGATCCAAAACGTGCAAACTCAACTGGAGGAGTTCGACCAAGTGTATTCTTTCGACTCTGGAATGGCGAACTGGCCACGCTTCGCCAGAGTGGTAAAGCGAGAATTACGTTTGAGCGAAATTAATCCACCGATAAACAGAAACCTTACAAACGACGAAATTGACCAAAATTTAGTAAAAATGAATGAGGTCATCACAAGGTCAATGGATCGAGCTATCCCTAAGGTAAATAGTTCTGACGACCAGACGGAGAATTATCGAACGCCAACAACCGATGCACTCCACAAACACGAAAGCAGACTTGCCTCGAGGCTTAAACAGCTGCGTAGACAATTTACTGACAGACAAGATCCAGAGATTCGGACATTGAAGTCGCTGATCAAAAACCTTAAACAGATAATCTCGGAGAATTACAGAAAATCTGTAAGTTTGTACTGGGGCAGGCAATCAAAACCAGTAGCCCGAATATGTTCCCGCAAATAAATAAAATATTCAGGCGAAAAGATCATAACGACATTCCATGTGTCCGAATTTCCCAACGACAGAGAACAGACAGACACTCACGGCTGTTGGTATAAGTTCGGAAAGTGTTGACTCGAACGACGGTTTTTTCACGATCGAAGATCAGCAGGAGTAGGCGAATTCGATAGGCGCTATTTTCGAGACCGTGTATACGGTGAACAGCCCTGTTCGCCCAAATTGCGAAAAGAGCCTGACTGAATCACTTTAATCTACGTACTGAACTCCAAGCATGGCGATCTGAGATTCACGGTTTTACCATATTCAATGACGAAAACCCTTCAAATGGCATAGTCGCCAATGTTGATGTTGTTCGTGCAAAAAGATGAACTCGTGGACATCTTCGTGTCACTGAAAAACAAAAAGTCAGCGAGAGAGGAAGGTGTCCCAAACGTCGTACTGAGACATCTGCCAGTAGAAGCAGTCGATATTTTCGCCACCCTGTTTAACAATGAACTGAATAATACACATTATCCGGTGCACTGGAAAACGGCGGTGGTACATCCTATCCCTAAAAAGGGCAAGGACAAAACAAACCCAGCTAATCTATGGTCAATAGACCTTCTGCGATTGTAATCAAGGTTTTCGATAAGACAATAGAGCTCTGATTAAGTGGGTTGAGAAAACAAGATTATTCCGCAAAATCAGTTTGATTTTCGAGCGAGGCATGACACCATTCATTGCGCGTCAAAACTAGTGTCCGACATTCAATGGAATAAGTCCAAAAACAGTGCACAGGGGCCCGTCTGTCTGACTTTGAGAAGGCCTTCGACACCGTATGTCTAGAGAGGCTTTTCTACAAGCTGAACAGTCTGGGCATGCGTAAGCCCATGCGATATATAATTTATGATATGCTTATGGGAAAGTAAAGTGTTTGAAATTAAAAGCAGTTTACAACAGGGGGCGGTGAACTCCCCGATGTTATTTAACATTTATAAAAGTGATCTTCTAGGTTCTCTCAGACACGCTATAGCGTACGCAGATGATCTAGTGGCGTACAGATCAGGCGTACAATATGGTTGATTGCAAGCTGCCTGGTGACCGAAAGACTCGATCAGGGTGGCGACCCCTCGGGGCATATGCAACGAGTGCTGGCCACCCCGATTATAATTAAGGTAGTTTTAAGTAGTATTAAGTAGTTACGTAGTCTTAAGTAGTTAAGTAGTCCTAAGAAGTCTTGAGTTAGTTTTTTTCTAAAACTAGATTAAGCTTTTTATATAAAAACATAAGGTCACTCCCCAAAGTTTTTTAAATGTTTCTTTGAATATTAAAAATAAGATATATACACATAAAAATAAAAACACGACATACTTAACCCGAAAAGCATAATAAAACTGTTAGATATAAGCTTACAGCGCCCGCTAAGGGCCTATAAGTTACGTTAAGAAAACATGTTATTTATAAGTTAGATTTAAGCTTTTTTTCTAGTGGTAAGTTTATATTTTAAGTTAATAAAAAATTAATTTAAAAAGTAAAAAGCTCATGAAATGATTCTGGATATTTGCATGCAGGTCTTGCGATATCAAAATGTGGAGATGCCAAAGGAATACGGTCTACCAAAAACAGTTATTTTGAGAACAGTCGTCGGGAAGGACCAGGTGCTACCACCGTCATCAGAAACTTTTATATGGGTTAAGCTGGAGGATGATCCTGGGATGTTGGTGGAACCAAAAAAACCACAAAAGAGTCTTAAACACCAGACCACACGAGGTGAGAATCCAAAAAGGAAAAGAGATTGGTAAATGTGTTCCGGTTAACGCAATATCAAGCATAACCGAGATGTAGACTGCTACATCAGTGCTACCAACTGAACGGACGGACATAACGAGATCGATTCTCAACTCATGCAAGCTGAATCAGAAGCAGCGAATTTGTGCGGAAAACCTAATTGAAGAATTTGGAAATAGGACCGCACACACTTGGTGCAACACCAAATCTGGAGATGCTAGACCGATTCGTCAGCCTGCAATGCGGCTGCCATTAGCCAAGCAGGCTGAAGTTGCAGAAATGATTGCGAGAATATACGGACGGACGGATTGATAGAAAACTCCAACAGTCCGTGGGTATCACCAGTGGTACTGGTTAAGAAGAAAGATGGCAGTACCCGGTTCTGCGTTGACTATCGGCGGCTCAACGATGTCACCAAGAAGCACAGTTATCCTCTACCTAGGAGTGATGACACACTCGATACTCACTCGATACCACACTGGATCTGAAGAGCGGCTACTGGCAGGTGCAGATACACCGTAAGGAAAGAAAGAAGACGGCCTTCAACACAGGAAGTGGCTTATGGCAGTAAAACGTGATGCCATTTGGTTTGTGCAAGGCTCCTGCGACTTTTAAGCGACTGATGGAATGCGTTTTGCGAAGATTATCTTGGGAAATCTGTCTGGTGTACCGTGATGATGGAATTGTCGTGGGAATATCATTTGAAAAACACCAAAAGAATTTGCGGGAGGTATTCTTAAGACCTCTGAGTGCCCATTTGAAGCTTAGTCCAAAGAAGTGTGCACTATTCACATCCGAAGTTCGATTCCTGGGACACAACATCCCGACAGGTGGAGTGAGGACCGATCCCGAAAAGATTGAAGCTGTGAAAAATTGGCCGTTACCCAAGGACAAATATCAACTAAGGAGCTTCCTAGAACTTGCGACTAACTACCGGCAGTTTGTAAGGGACTTTGCTGTCATTGCTAAGAGCTTACATCATCTCACGGAGAAAGGAAATCAATTTAAATGGTCAAGTGAGTGTAATAATGTTTTTCAAATACTTACACACCCGCTATGTCAAGCGCCGATACTAGCATATCCCGACGGTGAAAAGACCTTCATTGTCGATCGCGACGCAAGTAATTTTGGAGTTGGAGCCGTTTTATCGCAAGTACACGAGGGACAGGAATGAGTGGTGGCCTTATTCAGCAAGGTTCTGTCCAGACCTGAAAGAAACTATTGTGTGACCAGGAGAGAACTCTTAGCGTTAATTCTGGCGACGAAGCATTTCCATAAGTACCTCTATGGCAGGAAGTTCCTTCATCGTACAGAGCATGCTGCTCTGAAGTGGTTGCTTCAATTTAAAAACTCAGAGGGTCAAGTTGTTAGGTGGATTGAGATGCTGCAGAGCTACGATATCGATATTCAGCATCGTAAGAGCACCCTGCACTCTAACGCTGACGCACTGTCTCATCGACCATGCGGAATGAACTACAAGCACTGCTCCCGTCAAGAAGAGGAGGAGCCCAACAATGGTTGGACGACCGAAAAGATCAGAGAAGCGCAGATGGAAGACCCTGACATTGAACAGAGGGAACACATGGAAAAACCAGATTGGCAAGAAATTTCGTATTGTAGTCCAACTCTGAAGGCACAATGGGATTCTCTTCATGTCCAGGATGGTGTCTTGACAAGAAAATGGGAGTCCTCCGACGGAAAGTCCTTTGTATCACAGCTTGTCGTTCCACGGTCCATGGTCAAAAATGTATTACGTGAGCTACATGGTGGAGTATCGGGAGGACATTTGGGAATCAATAAGATAAGACAATGTGGTGCCGAAAATGCATTACATGCGCCGCCTGTAAAGGACCAAAGCGAAAGACGCAAGGAACCATGCATCAGTGCAACGTTGGGGCACCATTCGAAAGAATAGTAATACATATTGCTGGCCTGTTTCCAGAAACGAACATTGGAGACCGTTCAGCAAATGGCCAGAAACATTCGCCATACCTAACCAGGTAGCGAAAACCGTAGTGGACAATCGGATATGCAGATTCAGGGCACCGTTGGAACTATATTCTGATCAAGGTAGAAACTTTGAGCCCAAAGTATTCCAGGATATTTGCAGCGGTTAGGTATTAAGAAGACCAGAACGACACCGCTGCATCCACACTCGGACGGAATGGTGGAACGATTCAATTGAACCTTGAAAGAACACCTCTCCAAGGTAGTAGACGACAATCAACGAAACAACATGTGAAGTTTTATTTGACCGAGCATTAAGGTTGCCTAGTGAAGTAATGTTCGGATTCCCAACGGTAGAGCCGACCACTGAAGATGACTACATTGATGATCTACCTGAAAGACTCCGAGATATCCAAGAAACTACCAGACTGGCAAGCGATAGTATGAAAACCAGGTACGATATTAGAGCAACAGGAACTGTATTTCGGGAAGGAGATAGGGTGTGGCTGTATAATCCCCACCGCAAACAAGGAATATCACCGAAGCTACTGCCGAAATGGGAAGGCCCCACATTGTGAAGCGTATAAACGACGTCATCTACCGAATACAGAAAGGAGTTCGAGGAAAATAGAAGGTAGTGTATCTGCATCTGGATCGGTTACATCGATACGAACTTGAAACTGAGGATACTGAGTTTAGGAGGAGGCAATGTCATAATTTCGGATTGTATTGTACCCCGTGAAAATCGAACAGATCCATCTAGTGTTGATTGGAATGAATGCCCACTGTAATGAATAAGTACCTACTGGAAATAATGAATGTCCACTGGAATGAATCTGTCAAAACCACTTCTCGAACCATCTAGTAAATGCGGGAATCTCCGAAAACAAGCCATCAGTATGTGGAATGGTATAAATAGAGATGAAGCAACAACCAGAGAGTTAGTTTTTATTTTGACCTGAAGGTGATTGGAATCGTCTTAGCTGAGTGAATTACCTATAGTGAATTTTGGAAAGTGATAATAACTGTCAAACATAAAACAGAAAAGTGTTTTATCGTTCGAAGCCCGACATCATTCAGCAATACATACAACGATAATATATTTACCTACAATAATCACATGCACATTTATGCATCTACATACCTTATATTAAATGCCACTATTTATACCCTAACCCATAGGGGTATATTAGCTTTGATACATAGCTTGTAACAAAGAGAAATAATTTAGCTAGATATAGCTTAAAGTATATCGGAACGACTTAGAATTATCGATTGCTGAGTCGATTTGGCAGTGTCTATCCGGCCAGTCCATCCGTCCGTACGTCACCAGTTTTTGGGCCAAACATTTTGAGCTAGAATGATGAAATTTGGTACACGTGTTTGATGTTGCTCCCAGTGGAACAAGTGTAAGCATTTTTAAAATCCGCCCACTACCACGACCCTTTCTATAAAAACGTAGTTCTGGGCCAAACCGCTAAAAATTTTGTAAAAGTATCCGAACAAGATATCTAGACAATCCTAATGTCTACATTTCTTCAATACAAAGTTTTTTTCTCACTCAAACTTTTTGGAGACGTTTTTAGTAAAAAAACGTTTTTCGGTAAAATTTTAAACTTTTCCAAAAAAAATATGGTTCAAAATCTTTAGTTATAGACCTACTTTTTGAAGCCGTTTTCATACAAAAACCGTTTGTATATACTAGTTCATAGCATAACTAGCGAAAAACTCTGTTTTTTGTCGAACCACACAAGGATTTGATAAACTGCCTGAACAAAATATTGTGACAATGACATTTTCGATAATTCATCGCTATAAAGCCGACATTTTGGGTACATATATATTATAAGGATGGGATGGGATAGGTTATTAAACGATCCACACAGCGGATTTTAGCCTTTTAATATGTTTTATTACTCATTTTTCTTGGCAAACATTTGCAGCATACTGTTGCAGATTGTTTTCAACATTATTTATGAAAAATGTTGTGCAAAAATGTATTTACACATGTGAAATCCTTACGCAGTTTTCGCAAAATTACTTATCAGTACTGTTTCCCGATTTTTCGAATCAATTGTAATCTTAATTTTTTAGGTTTTTAAAATTATCTCTGGCAACAGTAGAAATTGCCAATGTCTGTTTCTTCGGGCTTAGAAGGCTGTTTAGTAGTAAAGCCCTCAGTCGAACTATCGGGTTTTTCAACAGGGACGCTACAAAAGTTGAGCGACAGGGACAGCAAACGACGCCATATTTCTTGTCGCTCTTTTGACATTCCTCTTCAGTAAGGTTTGCAATTTCATGATGGAAAGATATACGATCCAACAACGAGTCGAAGTTATTAAAATTTACAACCGAAATTTATGGTCGTCATAATCGTCCTAGCAGATCAACAATTGAGCGTCTAGTGGAAAAATTTTGAATCCACAGGCACAGTACGAAATGTTCCCGTAGCAGTGAGACAAAGATGTGCCCGTAGTGTCGAGATTATTACTGCCGCTGAGGCTTCAGTTGAAGAAAGCCCAAATGTGTCTCTCACAGGTCGTTCTCAAGCGTTGGGCATCTCTGTGACGTCGTTGTGGCGAATTTTGCGAAAAGATCTTGGCCTACATCCTTACAAGATTAAATTGGACCAAGAACTGAAGCCACTTGACCACCAGAAGCGTCGTATGTTCGTGAATTGGGCTAAGCAGCAACTTGAAAATGATTCGGATTTTCATCGAAAAATCATCTTCAGTGATGAGGCTCATTTCTGGCTGAATGGCTTCGTCAATAAACAAAATATGCGGTATTGGTCAGGCAGTAATCCACACGTAATGCATGAGTCATCATTGCACCCCGAAAAAATTACGGTTTGGTGTGGATTATGGGCCGGCGGCGTCATTGGGCCGTACTTCTTCCGTGATGATCAAGACTGGCACGTTACTGTGAACGGGAAT
Source organism: Rhingia rostrata (assembly GCA_949824845.1). Classification (NCBI taxonomy): domain Eukaryota; kingdom Metazoa; phylum Arthropoda; class Insecta; order Diptera; family Syrphidae; genus Rhingia; species Rhingia rostrata. The sequence goes on from OX463759.1 coordinate 39,838,266, forward strand.
CGCTACCGTTCAATGACAACCGAATTATTTTGACCCCAATTGGATGATATGGACTTCGAGGACATGTGGTTCCAACAGGACGGCGCCACAAGCCACATAGCGAATGCCACAATCAATTTATTGGAAACCAAGTTTGGAGAACGTGTAATTGGGTTCAGCGTCTGCACTTCTGCAAGCGTGCCCGTGGTGGCCATGTAAAAGAAATCGAAATCGAATGTTTAAAATTTTACCGAAAAGGGTTTTTAATTGAAAACGCCCTCAAAAAGTGGACTTGGCAAAAAACTTTATATGGACAAAATATAGATATTCAAGTTAACGACGCATGTTGTTAAGACGCTTTTTCAAAATTAACTACCGTTTGACCAAAACTAACGTTTTTCTAAATAGTGGGCGGATTTTGCAATTTTTGTATTTGTTCGAACAGCACGTATAAGGATCACATGTACCGAATTTCATTATCCTAGCTCAAAATTTATGGCACATAAATCGCTTAAATACAGACGGCCGGACAGACAGACATGGATACAGCGACTCAGCTAGCTAAATTATTTCTCTGCGTTACAAACTATGTATTAAAACGAATATACCCCAATGGGATAGGGTATAAAAACCCTATGAGAAATTATAATAATTCATACCCTATACAAAAGGGGTATATAAATTTTGGTACATAGCTTGTAACATAGAGACAAATTAACTATTAGTATTAACATCACTAACATAATCAATAATCGAAGAAATTACAATTAAGCTATGTACGTTATTAACAAAACAAAATTTTATATACACTAATACCGATTCTATCATGCTATTGCGCAGAGTATTTTTTAGCTATTTTTACTAACATGCAGTTCAACTACATCGTTATTTTTATTATAAACTCTTATCATGCGGTTAATAGCCTCATGTATACCGTAGTTCTGTTTATGATTAGGTATATGTAATATATTTAGCCTACTTTTTTAAGTGCTATTGGTTTTAATACCATGGGATGAAAACCAATAGCAGCCAAAAGATCAGGGGCATCAATTTGTCTTGATAATAATTGGTGAAAGAAAACCACGTCGCTAGCTGTTATGTCTGCGTTGAGACAGAGGGGACAGCTGTAGTAGCACAATTTTACATCTACACGGAGGTAAATTGTGTAGGTCATCCCATGGTAGTCCTCTCAAAGCAAAAAAAGCAAATCTTATGAATTTACGTTGTTGTTTCAATTCTAGTTGAATGAACTACATAGAATGGCGTCCAAACTTGTGAGGCATTTTTTAACTTTTTAACTTTTAAACTCATTTCTTATTTACTTAAAATATTAACTTACTACTAGACAAAAATGCTTAAATCTAACTTATCAATAACTGGTTTACTTAATCTAACTTATCGGCCCTTAGTGGGCGCTGTAAGCTTATATTTAACTGTTTTATTTTGCCTTTAGGCTTAGATTTGTCGGTTTTTTGGTTTTATATTTAATTTTAATTTACAAAGAAAAAAATTTAAAACTTTGTTTAGTGACTTTTTTTTGTTTTATATAAAAGCTTATTCTAGATTATATATAACTTAAGACTATTAACTTAAGCCTAACTTAAGCCTAACTTAAGACTACTTAAGCCTAACTTAAGACTACGAACTACTTAAACCTAACTTAATTATAATCGGGGTGGCGAGCCCTCGTTGCGCATGCCCCGAGGGGTCGCTATCCTGATTGAGTCTTTCGGTCCCACGGCAGCCTGCGTTCAACCATATTGTACGCCAATATGGTGCACAAGCCCCACCCCAGACCTTGTTCCTAATTTAAAATCTTACCTATGGAGTTGGACTAAAAGTCTGCAAAGTCCTGAGGAAGTGCAGAATCACCTTCCTCATATAGCCACCAGAATTCAGTGCGCTGTTTTGCAGCATCGATCCTATCGCGATCCGATACCGTCGCGCTAAAGCGGAGGAGCTCCGGAGCATTGTCGACGTACCCGTCGCGGATTAGCCGTTTGTCCCGCGCGTCACGATAGCGGTGGTATAAAACCGGGATACCGTTCCTGTCTTGTACTAACCCTAACGAATCGATGTAAATGAATGCCTCTGGTGGAATAAAGCCCGATATGAGCGTGCTCTCCATGTATAAATCATTGAGATAATAAGCCCCAAAGATCAGGCTGTTGTCGCTAGCCATCGCCCTTGCAGCGTGCCTTCGAGTCACCTTAATTAGGAAATAGTCAATTCTATTCAACTGAGCCCCATTGTATAGAACCTCGTTGTGATAATATTTTATGTACTCGGAGTCCGGCGTTCGGTACAATCCTAAGCAGGATCGGAGACAACGTCTCTCAAACAGCCGTATCCTTTCCATGTAGGATGGTGATACATTCAACCACACGGGACAACCGTAAGCGATGATCGGCCTTATGAGGGCCATGTAGCAAATGACTTTCACCCTTGAATCAAGTTGACTGCTATGAAACAATTTTCTTGTCAGAGCATAAGTCCCCCTAGCCCTGGCCAGACAATCATCCACATTTTTATTAAAATATAGAAACTTGTCAAGCCAGATGCCAAGGTATTTGACTTCACTTCTCACCGCCAACGGCCGTCCATGCTGTCCCATGATACCAAATATTTTCCAGTTTTTTCTGGTATCGTAAGAAGCCCTCTGCACTGGGGTCCTGAACAGAATTGTTTCGGTTTTTTGGAAATTGATCCTCAATTTCCAATCATCGCAATATCCCTTAATGTGATCGAAGTCACGTTGCAAAAGTATGTTGATGACCTCGATTTTCGGACCTGATCTGTACGCCACTAGATCATCTGCGTACGCTATAGCGTGTCTGAGAGAACCTACAAGATCACTTGTATAAATGTTTCTGGTATCGTAAGAAGCCCTCTGCACTGGGGTCCTGAACAGAATTGTTTCGGTTTTTTGGAAATTGATCCTCAATTTCCAATCATCGCAATATCCCTTAATGTGATCGAAGTCACGTTGCAAAAGTCTGTTGATGACCTCGATTTTCATACCTGATCTGTACGCCACTACATCATCTGCGTACGCTATAGCGTGTCTGAGAGAACCTACAAGATCACTTGTATAAATGTTAAACAATATCGGGGAGTTCACCGCCCCCTGTTGTAAACCGTTTTTAATTTCAAAGACTTTACTCGAAGTTACATTGCCACATTTGACAACGAACTTCTTTCCCATAAGCATTTCATAAATCATATATAGCATGGGTTTACGCATGCCCAGTCTGGTCAGCTTGTAGAAAAGCCCCTCTAACCATACGGTGTCGAAGGCTTTCTCAAAGTCAACCAGACAGGCCCATGTGCATTGTTTTTTGGACTTATTCCATTGGATGTCGGACACTAGTTTCGACGCGGCATGAATGGTATCATGCCTCGCTCGAAAACCAAACTGATTATCCGGAATAATTTTGTTTTCCTCAACCCACTTAAGCAGAGCTCTATTGACTATCTTCTCGAATACCTTGCTTACATTCGGCAGAAGGCTTATTGAGCGAAGATTTGCAGGGTTTGTTTTGTCCTTGTCCTTTTTGGGGATAGGATGTACCACCGCCGTTTTCCAGTGCACCGGATAATGTGCATTATTCAGTGCATTGTTAAACAGGGTGGTGAAGATATCGTCTGCTTCTATTGGCAGGTGTCTCAATACGACGTTTGGGACACCGTCCTCTCCTGCCGACTTTTTATTTTTCAATGATACCAAGATATCCAGGAGTTCATCTTTTTGCACGAACAGCATCAGGCTATTGGCGACTATGCCATTGGAAGGGTTTTCGTCATTGAATACGGAAAAACCGTGATTCTCAGATCGCCAAGCTTGAAGTTCAGTGCGCAGATAAAAGTGATTCAGAAAGGCTCTTTCCTCAATATCGCGGTTTGGGCGAACAGGATTGCTCACCGCATACACGGTCTAGAAAATAGCGCCTATCGAATTCGTCTTCTCCTGCGGATCTTCGATCGTGAAAAAACCGTCGTTCGAGTCAACGTTTTCCGGACTTATACCAACAGCCGTGAGTGGCTGTCTGTTTTCTGTCGTTTTGGAAATTCGGACATATGGAATGTCGCTATGATCTTTTCGCTGAATATTTTATTTATTTGGGGGAGCATATTCGGGCTACTGGTTTTTATAGCCCGAATTTTGTTGCCCCAGTAAGAATTTATAGATTTTCTGTAATTCTCCGATATTAATTTTTTAAGATTTTTGGTCAGTCACTTCAGTGTCCGAACCACCGGGTCTTGTCTGTCAGTGAATTGTTTACGCAGCCGTTTAAGCCTCGAGACCAGTCTGCTTTTGTGTCGGTGGAGTGCATCGATTGTTGGCGTTCGATATTTCTCCGTCTAGTCGTCAGAACTAGTTATCTTAGGGATAGCTAGATCCATTGACCTTATGAGGACCTCATTCATTTTTAGTAAATTTTGGTCAATTTCGTCGTTTGTAAGGTTTCTGTTTGTCGGTGGATCAATTTCGCTCAAACGTAATTCTCGCTTTATAATTCTGGTGAAACGCGGCCAGTTCGTCTTTCGGTAGTCGAAAGAACGCACTTGGTCGAAATCCTCCAGTTGAGTTTGCTCGTTTGGGATAATAAATACGGCATCAAGTCCGAGGTGGTCACTATCGTAATCGAATGCTCGCACACAGTTCCGCGCGTGTTCGTTATTTGTTAGTTCTAATCTATTGTCCTTAAGCGCTAAGTCCAGAAAAGAGTTTCCTCTTGGAAAGGACGGGATATCCTTCGCGTACAAACTAAGTTTGTACTCAATCATATTTTGGTCCCGCCAATTCTGAATCAGTCGACCTCTAGTGTTCTCGATTGTATTTCCCCAAGCCGCATGCTTAGCGTTAAGATCGCCGGCCAAAAAGTAATAATTTTCAGCCGATTCAAGCTGTAGGCAACGAAAAAGTGTCTGGAGCTCTGCTATAAATTGAGTTTGTTGAGTTGCTTCAGGTGCATAAAGCGACACCACATACATTCTCCTCCGAATATGGAGAGGAATGCATACGATGCATGCTTCCAGCACCTGACACCTACGTACTTCCCCGCTATATATGATGCTATGGCGTAAGCCTTTGCGTAATAATACAGCGACCCCACCCCCTTGGGAGGAGTGGGGTCGGTCTCTTTTTACTACATGGTAGTTCCTGTATCCCAATTTGTGTCTCTGGTTTAGCTTTGTTTCGCTGACCAAAAGTACATCCGGGAGTTGGTTTTTCAACAGATTTGAAAGGACGGTTCTTCTCTCGACCCTGACTAATGAATTAACATTCACAGCTAGGATCCTAAAGTTTACCTCATCCAACGTACTCATCATGTTCATGGCGCGCTAGACTGGGCAAACATCGAATAGATATAATCTATTCGTGCTGCTTGGTCGTTCAATTGTTTTTGGAACTGTTCGATCTTGCTATTCAACGACAGCAAGAACTAAAGCAGATCCAAATCAGCTTTAGGAGCTTTCTCAGCAACCGTAGGCATTTTTGATGTCTGGGGTTTACCCGGTCCAGCTGCCATTTGGGCAAATGACACGTTGGGATCTACCCTATTTGTAAAAGAGCGACTTTTAGATCGCTTTTCTTCTTCAGCAGCCTGTTTGCTAGCTAGCATACTCTTTCTCTGCTGTTGGAATACAGGACATCCCTTATAATTAGCAGGGTGCCCCGCGTTTCCACAAAGAACACATGTGAGCTTGCTCATGTCTTCAACCCTTTCCCTACCTAGAGGACGCTCATTTATAATGTGTTTCTTGTCGCACTTTACGCATCTAATCCGCATGTTGCAGTTAGAAGCGGCGTGCCCGAACCTCTGGCAGCGCATACATTGCAGTATGCGATCTGTCCTTCTTAATTTTTCCCAATGGACAGCATGATAGTATACGCGATTAATTCTGCGTACACTATCGATTTTGCTATTGGGGGTTATTTGAACAAGGAAAAACTTTACATCGTCGCTCTCAAAATACTTGAGCTCGTTTAGGAGCTCCTCTGCATCAACCCTGGGATCGATTCCTTTAAGGATGAGCGTTTTTAGTTTTTCTGCTTTCGGCGTAAACGTAAAGTATTCTGCCTTTAGCCCCTCTAGTTCTTTGCGGACTTTTTTATAGTCCTCCATATTATAGCATATAATTAATTTTATGCTGTGTGGCCGAAATATGTTTGATCATGAAGTCCTTAATAAATATTTGCTTACATAGCTTAATGCTATCGCTTGTAGGCAAGTCACTTACATTAATCGGGGGTAAATCTTCCCTATTTTCCTGTTGTCGTTGCTGCTGCTGCTATTGTTGGTGCTGCCTCTGTTGTTGTTGCTGCTGCCTTTGTTGTTGTTGTTGCTGCCGTGTATATTACGCTACCTGCATACATCTCCTTGCATTGAGATTTGGCATCGGATTTAGCTTCCTCCGCCTCATATCACCCTTTTGGGTTGTTGCCGTATCACTTGCTGCTGCTGTTGTTGTTGGTACAGCCTCTTTTCTTGTCGCTGGTACCAGCTTTGTTGGCATACCTGCCGTCGCAGATGCCGATGATGTTGTTGCTGTTGATGGCGATGCAGGCATCGCCAGCTTCTGCCGTTTGTTTGTCGGCGACCTACTTCCACCCTCTTGCGGGACTTAATTCGCCGCACCGGTTTCCATAGCCGATAATTCGGCCGAAACACTCTTCTTTGCTTGTTTTTTTCACCGGATAAATTGAAAAAAACTTAAAAGAACTGGGGGGTCTGGTTGGACTCGAACCCACGACTCCCACTCTGAGTCAGGTGTAAGCACCACTACTCCACGTGGACGATCAAATTTCCTTGGCTTACTTGCCACTTCTTCACTAATTCACTATGGAAATATACTTCCGCACTTAACTAGCCGACTGACCACTACGAGATTTGGAGAGCGACGAATTTGTGAGGCATACTTCAAGTGGGCGAACTAGACAATTATATGGGGATAGAGTGACATAAGGGTTATTAAACTCTTTTGAACATGTTTTTATAAATCCCAACATAGAGTTGGATTTTTTGTCGGTAATGATGATGTGTTTATTAAAATCCCTTTTAGGATCAAAATAAGCACCTAGACCTTTAAAACTGTGCACATGACGGAGGGTGTGCCCGGAAGAATTTAAAATTAAAATTGGATGGAACACGTTTTCGTGAAAATATCATAAGCTGATACTAGGGTTCAGATTCAAGCCGTTTTTAAGACACCGAGTGGTAAAACTATTTAGATCAATTTCTAGTAAAAGCGACTCGTTTAGGTCTCGTACATACTTGGAAATTTTCATGTCAGCAGCATATATCAATATTTAGGTATCTCGAATACAAGCTCTTACATGGTTAATTGCAAGTATAAATATAGTTGGCCCTAAATGGCTTCCTTGAGGTAATCCAAATTGAGCAACGAAAGGTATGAGTTAATCCTGGAGGAAATCCATATGCCTTACGTTTAAAAAGTATGGTGTTATGTGATAACTGGTCAAAGGCTTTTGAGAAGTCAGTTTATATACAATCGACTTCTTTTTTATTTTCCAAACTATTGGAACAATGGTGCATAAAAGTCAAGAGATTTTTGACAGTGGATCGTTGTTTTACAAAAACATGAAATACCAATTTATCACAAATAATATGTTCGAATAACTTTTTTAAAAACAGGTGTTATAAATGCATTTTCCATTGAGTTGGGAATACTCCTTTGGCAAGGGAGCTTTCATGCATATACTTAAGGTATGGCAAAATAGCAACTTTGCATTGCTTTACGACTATTGGTGGGATTCCATTTGGGCCCCGCAGAATATTCATTATTTAGTGAAGAGATATATTTAAGTAGTGTCTCATAGTCAAATGAGACATTCAGACACATTGAGATAACTGAAAAGTGTTCATCTAAGGCTTGGGGGTATTAATAAATGATTTACTGAAATGCTCTGCGAATAGGTTGATGATATAAGAGAGCTCGATGTTTTTGAGTTATTATAAGAGAAGTTGGCAGGATATCCATCCCTTTTACTTTTCGAATTGAAAAATCCCCAAAAGCATTTCGGATCATTTTTAAGAGCATTCTCCATATATTGACTATATTTTCTTTATATGAAATTTATAACAAATTTAGGTACTTATCATAGTCGTAATGATTCTGGCTTACTACAAAATTATTCCAGGACTTTAATCTCTATTTCGAAGAGATTAAAGCTCTTTCGTGTACCAAGGATGTTGGATTTGAGCATTTTTAGATTTCTTGAATAATTCATTGCTTGGAATAATTCTATCCATGCAAACTTTAATTAGCAGATACAAATTTTGAACCGCTTCTTCTAAATTGAAGAAGCGTTCAATATTAACATGCGAAAGAATAATTTCTTTGGATAGCCTTTGAAAGTTCGCTTTCCGAAACTCAAAAAAGTACGAATGATCATACGTGTCAGCACGTACCGGAAGATACCCAGTCTAAGTGTGGTAAGTTCAAATCGCCAAGCAACAAACTAGCACTGTGACAACAAGATAAGTCAAAGATGTTTTCTAAAGCCTTTGATAACTCAGAATACAGAGTGGAAAGACGATATGAAGGAATGTATGCATTTACAACACAAAGATTTTTTTTCAAGGGACTGCAGTAAGAACACCTCCACCAAGAGCTTTTAAGTCAGTTTCATGACGATCATTCCTATATACGGAGAACTCGTGATGAAGGATTAAGTAGATATGTTATTGATAAGTTAGATTTAAGCATTTTTGTCTAATATTAAGTTAATATTTTAAGTAAATAAAAAATGAATTAAAAAGTAAAAAAAAAAGAACTCGTGATGAACAAGTTCCAAGTCAATTATACTGGCGTTAATACATGTTTCAGTTAAGGAAATATTTTTATGAGAGAGGGCTAGTGATTTAGGAATAATATCTTTCGTTTTCGTGCACAGCCCTCTTACATTTTGGAAGTAGAGGGACAGTCTATGTAGTTTTTTCAAGAAGGACAGTTTTCTTTTCTGTTCATTTTACGAGGCTTAAATTCACTTACAATTGTGTTAGAAGGCCATGCGTTACTGTTGCAACCGTTTGAAAGAGTAGAGCAGTGACAAGTATCGTAAAGGACGAAACAAGGCTATCAGGTATACCGATTCTTGTAAATTTAATTGAGGGCCCTGTGGGAACGAGATTTGTTGATACCAAGTGATTTATGAAATAGTCAACCGCAGTGCTTGGTTTGAACCGTGAAATAAAAATTGTTTTCGGTTTAGGCATCGATTCAATAATCGATATACTTTCGGGTACTGTCCGAATATGATCAGATGATGGGGAAACGGTAACAGGAATGGACGTGTTTACAGAGTCACTTATCTTTTTACTATTATCTAAAGAGATTGGTAGAGAGTCTTTAGATGTGGAGGCATCACTTGATACACGTGGATCTAGGAAGCAACACAGTGGATATTAATGTTCATGTATTAATATTCAAACAAGTCTTTAAAGCGTTTTGAGAGCTTAGCAATGTCAGATATGAATGTCGACATTTTAAAGGCGAGACTGGGCAAAGATAATTTGCTGCAAGTAATGGAATACCAAAAAGTGCTCTCTTTTGCATTTACCTTAGGTATCTATAATTGCGATGGTGGATCCTACACGCTTCGCATGAAACATTTTACTACAAGGACCATAACAGGCGAAGAGAGCGGTAGATGGGTTCTTTGTTTCAGTCCATTGTTTATACCATATCCCATAGGGGTATATTAGTTTGAAACATAGTGAAATAATTTCGCTAGATATACCTCAAAGTATATGGATCGAGTCAGAATCGCTAGCTGAGCCTTAAATTTTTAGCTGGGATAGTGAAATTCGTTATAGGTACGTTCTGTTCGAACAAGTGGAAACATTTTCAGTATCCGCAGACTGCCGCTCCCAGTTATTAGAAAAACTTTTTTTTTTTACAAACAGTAGGAAAAACCTGAATGTCTATATTTCATAAATATAACGTTTTCAGTATGAAACGTTTTTCGATCAAATTTTAAACATTTAAAAAAAAATTTGATGCAAAATTATTGGTTATGATAAAGTAGACATTTCTTCTTTATATCACATTAACCCACGCCCATTTTTGGAGGCGTTTTCACACAAAAACCATTTGCATACACAACTTCATAGCATAACCAGGCAAGAAACGTTGTTTAGTCGAACCATACAAGATTTTGATAAACTGTCTTTACAATATGTTGTGACAGTGACATTTTCTATATTTCATCGCCATAAAGCCCACATTTTCAGGATATTTATTTTAAGTATGGGATGGGATAGGGTATAAAACGATCCTCACAGTGGATTGTAGTCTTCTCATATGTTTCATTTTAATTTCAAATAATTAGTAAATTATTTTGTAATAGAACAATTAAAATGTTTTAATTAATATAAACAAACAAACGAAAAAAATGGTTTTCTAGGATTCGAACATATTAAGTTTCTGGGAAAAATGACTTATTAGTTAAGTTAACCAGACAATGAAAAGGATGGTGATTAATTGGAGGTCTAATTAACAAGAGTAGGATTCAAAAAAATAAGCAAAGAAAATCAAACACTTAAATGTAACTGAAGTTGCAAGAGATTACAACCTAAAGAAAGCAACTGCTTACCACCAAATAACCACTTCACAAATAAATTACCACGATACAGTTTTTAACTTAAATTTGGTAACATCATTAGCATTTATCCATTTTAATAAATTTGTGATATATAACACTTTACACCGATAATCAAATTTATGCTAAGAGATAAATGCAAATAACAAGGATAAAGAAAAGAAAAGTAAATAGCGAGTTCAAAACACGTTTACTACACACGCATGCAAACGATATGATCTGAATAAGACTGTATACTAAATTTCAAAGCTCTAGCTCAGTGGCGCGATGGTTAGTGCTTTGAACTGCCGCGCAGAAGTTCTGGGTTCGATCAAAACCTAAAATGACGTTTGACTGGCCCTCCTCTCGTGATGATCAAACATGTCATCCGAGTAGCATCAATTGTCAAGAAAAGCATGTCTCAAATTCACCGTTCGGAGTCGGCATAAAACCGGAGGTCCCGCACGCCGTCGAGCAAGAAGTGCACGAGCACACATGAATGTTTGTGAGAAAGCTCGGTCCTGGGTGCTAACGGGCCTGTTGCGCCAAAAATTTGTATTTTGCAGCTCAAAATTTAAGGCCCAAAAATCGGTGACACAGCGACGTACGGACAGACATGGCTAGTTTGACTCAGCTAGCGATTCTGATTGTAGCCTTCTAATATTTAAAAAAAAAGTCATCAACCAGATATCAGTGGTATACTCATTGGTCCAAATCGAGCCAGATTATCAGCAAATATGATAACATTCGACTGCCTTCAGCATCTTTGTGCCATTCAACTGCACGTCGATTCACACACCGAAGACGACACCAGATCTTCAGCATCCCCACGCACCACGTCTAATTGTGCAGCCGACGATCGCTCCATGTCACGGTACGCACAGCACCTCGTCGAGGTATGGCCAAAAGAAAGAAACTAAATTGGTCCAAACAAAAATAAATTGATACACACTTATAGATTAATACCCATTACGTTGCATAACGTATATTTAAGTTGCGTTTCTAATTTCGCTGTGGTGCAAGTTAACGCACGCGCACATCAACCAGACAGCAGGGTGAACTTGGCATAAGCGGACACCGGACATTCCACCAGCACATTCCACTCCCAACATACCCTTTTCTCACACTACATTCTCACACATAATCCAATCATATCACCATTACCGCATAATCAGCACCTTTTATTCATTGTCCCCATTCACCGATCTATTCCCTTATGATGCACATTATTCAAAAAGATAAAATTACTTTATGGTAGAATTAAGTTATGAAGAATTAATAAAGCAGTGATGAACTGAACCTGAAAGTAAAAAGTCGTTTCATTTACAAACGAGCGTAAATAATTGGCGCCCAACTACTTGTGGTCTATTGTGTTTTGTGGTTAAAAAGTTGATTTAAAAAATCCTTGTAAAGGAGAAACGGATCATTTAAAATAATCGTCATACACCGAGAATAACCTAGCACAAATAGGCAACATTGAAGAACTCAACGGCCAACTACAAATCCTCATATAAGGAGAAGGTTAAGGACCCTAACAACAAACCGAATTAAGACGATTAAGGATCTCAACAATCAACAATCTGGAATAATCAGCCTAAAAGAATTAGTTAGGAAAAAAAAGTTGTGAAAATTTAATTTATTATTAGTTGAAATATCGAATAGAATTTAAATAGAACGTTTTAATAAGTAAATAATAGTGTAAATGTATTCCAAAATGAGCATCACAAAAGAACAAATTGTATAACTTGTCCGATTATTTGATTAGATCCAGTTTACCCGACAAAAGGCCATTATATGTTTTTGAAAATGAACTTAGTATTTTGCGTTAAGGGAACCTATCCATTAGTGAATATTACGATGCAGTTGATAAGAAATTAACCCTAATAATAAATAAAAATATTATGACACACAGCGGTAAAGATGAGGTTATTGTTGCTCTCAACGAGCGTGACAGGGAGAATGCTTTACGTATTTTCATTTCTGGGCTACGAAAGCCACTATGCGATATATTATTTTCTTCTCGTCCGTTTGATATACCGACAGCTCTTGCAACGGCACAAGAACTGGAAACAAATCATAAGCGGTACGAATTCGCACGTACGTTTGCAGCGGGCAGCTTACCAAAAAAAAAGCGGATCCCAGTTTCAACAAGATTCTGATCCACATATTCGCAATTACCCACAGTATAGTCGTGTTCAACAAAACCAAAAAAATAAACCAGTTCCAATGGATGTAGATAATCGTACTTCTTATTTTAGAAAGCAAATTCATACTCGGAATAATTCTTTAAAACAGTAGTTCTTTAAACGAGTAGAAGCCTAAGACATCCAGACCAACAAGCCATGGTGGCTAAACGCCCACGGGACATGACGAATTCTACTCAATCACCTATCCAAAAATTACAAAAAAATAACTTAATGAAATTAGAAAGTTCCGAATTAGGAAACGAATTATGTTGGGATTTAGAGATGGCAAAGAAAAACTGCGCCATCTCAGTTGTCAACAGGTTAACTTAATTACTACAGACCAGAAGTCAGTTCCTGAATACATACGAACACAGTTTAATCAGTTAATTCAAGAAAATGCCTCTGCATTTGCAGAGCCAGATAGGGCATTACCTTTAAATAAACAGATTCAAGCCACTATACAGACAACAGAATTCTCCAATTCATGTAGTTAATACAAAAGGTTTGGACGAAATGGCAAACCAAAATTGCGAATGGTCATTGACTTCAGGAAAATAAATGAGAACACCATAGTCCGACCGGTACCCCCATCCCTGATACATCGGTCATTCTAGCAATAAATTCTTTACAACCCGCTTGCCATTTGGCCTTAAAAATGCTCCCAGCATTTTTCAAAGAGCTATCGACGACATTTTACGAGAAGATATCGGTAAAATCTGTCACGTCTATATTGACGATATAATCATTTACTCCCCAGACGAGCAGACACATTTAACGCTCATAGACAGAATATTGAAAAAACTGGGACAAGCCGGAATGCGAGTTTCCACGGAAAATCAAAATTTTTTTAACACCGAAGTAGAGTTTTTCTTCGTTAATACTTTATTTTCAGTTTGTCATTCTTTATCCTTCGGATATCAATAGCCGAAATTCACGATTACTCAAATGCACACTTCATAGCAGTAACCAAAGGAAAAACAGCCACCCACAACAAATTCTCATATCTTGTTCATGTCACAAATCTCTCTTAATATAGGACCATTGCTTACGAAAGCAAAATCGTTCAAATAACGGCCCTGCAAAGAGGAGACGATATTCTGAACCAACAATCTGAAGAAATATTGCACATAATTAGTACACTTGAAGTACCAAGGAGATTCGCAAGATCTATAGACTTTATTGGGAGTACACTAAAATTTATAGGCAGAATGCATGACCACAGCGATTTTGAACTTCTATTAACGTAAGAAAATACACTAATTGAGAACAGTAATAGACAAACAAAAATAAATTCTCATATTCAAGACAAAATTAATAAATTAACAAATCAGATCAATGCCATAGTTACACAACACAGCGATATTAGCAAGTCTTCAGAGTCAGAATTATTACTATTGTAATATCTATCTGTAAGAAATAATCTTTGAATTAGCCATTTAAATAATATAGCGTTATCAATTGTATTAGCCAAAAATAACATTTTATACAACCTTTAAAAAATGTGTCCATACATCAGAAGTCAACATTTGCAAACCTTCAACCTCGGAATGTATCATGCAGTTGCTAAGTTATAATACAGCTCTATGCGCCTCCCAAAACTCACACCATCTACCTCTTGTACAGGAGATTGATGGTGGAGTAGTAATACTCAACGATGTACCGAAGACAACAGTTAGCGATCACGTTCAGTTAGAAGTGCAGGGAACATATCTAATGACATTTTCAAATTCAATAAAAGCTAACGACACCGTGTACCGAACAAGGAAGAAAGCCCCTTTTGTCGTACCGCATCCCCGAGAGGCTATTTCCGTAACGCACCTAGAACACGAAACGAAACTATCGCTTCCATATTTGCATCATATTCATATCGACAAC